>JAJHUR010079133.1:0-22115 GCA_027495735.1 Lutjanus campechanus
TTTCTGGTTTCTTTACACCTTTATTATGGTAAACTGAATGTCTTTGGGTTGTGAGCAGAACAAGACATTTGTGGACATCATCATGGGCTTTGGAAGACACGGATCAACATTTTTCACAATTTTCTGACATTTTATAGACGAAACAGCTCATCAAGTAATCGAGAGAATGATTGACAGAGTAATCGATAATGAAAATAATAGTTTGTTTCAGCTCTAATTTAAAGATGTCACATTGAGAAACTGAGGAAGTTGTGAAATTGGAAATGACATTTTTTCACTGTTTTCTGACATTTTATAGACAAGAAAATTGATTTATGGAGAAAATAATTTGCAGATTCAGCTCTAGCTGACATACAATCATTTTAGAGACAAATAACTCAAATAGAGAATAATCCCATTGCCTCGGATGCTTATTACGGCTGCCAAGGTGGTTATGGTTTCTGTGCTGTTTGTTTCTCTGTTTGTCTTTTTGTAGCAGGATTATGGAAAAACTACTGGCCCGAATTTCAAGAAACTTTGTGGAAGAATGTAGCTTGAGCCAAGGAAGGACCAATTAAATATTAGAGCAAATCTGAATCACAAAGCGGATACATGAATTATTGGTAACACTTTATTTGAAGGGATGTACATAAGACTGTCATTACACTTTCATAACTATGTTATTACACCTGTCATGAACATGTAGGACTATGTATGAATGTTTATGACTATTGTCATTAAGTGTCTTTTTTTAATGCAAAGTTGACATTGTTTGCAATGTTGTTTTTTTTTACATTACATTACTGACAACTTGACAATAACCAAGACAACATAGCCTGTCAGTGTATTTGTTATGACTTGACATTATCAAACCTAAAGAAACTGCTTAGCCTCATGTTTACTAACTTTACATTAAACTGTCATGTGTGGTGGGTTTTGTTTTTGACATGGGCCATCATGAGACCATTATAAGTGGAATTACACTTGATGACAACAGTCATAAACATGACCTCATTTTCATGACAGGTGTCATGACAAGTTATGACACACCCTTTCAAATAATTCAAGTATTAATAAATTTCACATTGACTCAAGACCCCTTTGCATTGGGGTCCTGTATCTCACTTATTTCACAATTATGACCTGTTAACTGTACATTATCCTGCTTATTACATGGTTACTTACCAAAATAAATAAGTAAATTGACAAAAATTTGAATTTTTGAAATTAGATTTGTAAATTTGAAAATGATTTTATTGCTCCTCCAGAGTCTATGACCAGAACTGTGTCCATAGCAATGGCCTGTTCTTCATAGCAATGATCTGCTATGTACCCAGTGGGTCAGTCCCTGGTTTCTACTCATTGGGATTTGAATGTAATTGAAATAAATAAATAAACAAAGGTCTGCACAAAATGCAGGTCTACTAACTCTACTAACTAACTCTAGCTTCTTTTGGAAGGTGTTGTAGTCTTGCATCCTAATTGCCTTCAGTCAGTTAAACAGGATGCTTCGAGGGCATTAGACTAATAATAGCCTAAGCATGGTGAAGGCAAACACCACCTGGCAAATGTCAGAGCCAAGTCAAGTGAAGGAGGGCGGGGTCGTATTTACATTGAATCAGCTGTAATTGTGTGTGATTGAGGTATTACAGGCTAATTGTGTCTCCATTCATGGGATCTGTCCTGTGCAAACTGAAGCATTTCTCCGGAGAAGCACTTAAGCAGGGCAGCATATTTTCTAATTATTTTCTCAATTGCTTGTTTGTTCCTGGAATTACAACCCAACTCTCATGAAGAGGAAGCACATTTAAACAGTATTCAGAAATCAAACTAATTACTCGAGGAACGGTAGTTGGCCAGACGGGTGCGTTTTTTTTTTATCTCCTTCCCCCCGTTTCTTCTGTGAAGGCGGTCAATAAACAATCTGCATAACTTTACCACATCAATATTTAATGTGCCAGCTAAAGGTCTCCTCTCCTACAGGTCGCAGTCAGTCTGGTTTGATGTTTACTACTTTGAAATTCGCTACAGACGCAAAGAGTCCCAAGGGGTTTCACCACACTCTTAGAAATAAGGGTTTCAAAAGGGTTCTTCCTGTAGGACTGAGGTTTTTATATAAGAGCCCATTTTAGAAAAAAGTTTTCTTCAATGGATTGTTTAAATCTTAAAGAAAAATATTTGATTCAGGGTTCATCAAGGGTTTTTTGTACCATAACATAAACTCCCTGGGTGAGTTCCAGTTAAAGCCCTTATAATATAAAAAGGTTCTCTGAGTGTGTTATAGATAAAACCATAGGAATATAAAAGGATTCTCAGTAGAACCCTCTGTGTGGCTTCTTGATAAAACCCACAGAAAACAAAAGGGTTCTCCTTAGAACCCTTTGAGTGTGTTCTCAATAATACCCTTGTAAAATAAAAACATTTAAGGTAGAACCCCTTGAGTGTGTTCTAGATAAAACCCTTATTAAAAAGCTCCTGGTAGAAACCCCTGAGTGGTTCTTGTTGGAAACCTTGGAAAGGTTCTGAATAGAACCTCCACAAAGGGTTCTGGGTGGAACCATTACACCATAGAAGGGCTCTGCATAGAACCTTTCATAGGGGGTTTTGGGTGAACCCGTTCCCAGATGTTTCTGTGATGTTATGTTGGGTTCCAGGTAGAATTCTCTGAAAGGGTTCCAAGTGAAACCTTTAGGAAAGGTTCTACCAAAGTGAGAACCAAAGAGAGTTCCCCTACAGGGACAAGCAGTAGAACCCTTAATGGTTCTAGTTAGCACCCTTATTTCTTAGTGTGTTGTGTGTGTTTGTCTGTGTGTATGCATAATGAAGAATGTTTATGTGCTTAATATTTTTATTGTACTTTGCGAGTCTGTCTTTGTTTGTGTGTCTGTGGGTGTTTTCATACATCAGAGAAAGTGGCCTCAAAGCCCTCCTGAGCCAGCAGAGACGAACTGCTCCCCCCACCTCAAATTGCTTACAGCCGGTCTATCAGTGGGGAGGGGGAAAATATGGGGGTGAATTTTTAACGACGAAAAACAAATGAGCCAACACAGGCACACAATTAGGGGGAAGTCATGGCTATGTGTCGTCTTTAGATGAGCAACATGATGGCCTCTTTACCCCTGGCGGGGGTAAAGCCCTGCCCCAGGAGATGGCTCATTAGGGCTGAGGAGGGGAGGAGAGGAGGCGCTGCTGACAGTCAAAACAGTGGGCGTGGAGAGAGAAGGGGGTCGCCCCCACTCGGGGAGAAGAGGGGCTCGGCTGAAGTCCTTTCACAACAAGGGCCATTCTGGTTCTGTGGAAGACATTAGCTCATGGTGCGAAATCATCATGTCACACAAAGGACAGCTGCCATAAGGGCTGCATTAACTCTAGTGCCACAATATGGCCTCATCAACGTGGATACTTTGTGTGTGGTAAATTGTATTGTTTTCATCTCTTACTGAGTTTTGTTCATGGCTAAAACTCACATCCTTGGTCGAAAGAAAATTAGTTGCTAACTGTTTTGATTAATTGATTAATAATTTAAGTCACATTGCTGCTATTCTTTGTCATTTATGATAGAAAATGAAGAGTCTTTGGGTTTTGGGCTGTTGGTTGGTTTAAAAATATTTTATTGACTAAACAATTAATTGATTAATCAAGAAAATAATTGGCAGATTAATTAATATTGATAATAATAACTAGTTGCAGCCCTAGTTGCATAATCTTATATTTTTTTACTTTTATTTTTTGACCATAGATAGATAGAACATTCTAATGATCACTGCAAGAAAGAGATATTATCTAATTGAAATTTGGAATGATTGTGATATCTTACAATCAGACAATAATGAATGCACTCACCAATTATGCTTAATGACTTGTAATGTGGAAATGTAATTTAAAGAGTTTATTTTCATCAGTGATATAATCAATAGATGATGCATGTCATTAATTATGATATGGTTGTCACAGACCATGCATTCTTGAACCGGTTGGGTTTGAACTTGGGGAATAAGGATTTCAGAATGAGCAGTGTAAACAGGAACTGCACATACAGTACATGCTGTATCTGATAGTGTGAGTGTTACTGTAAGGATAATGTGATCGTGATCTCCATCACAAAAGCCTTTGTTCAGTGGGCGCAGCAGCTTTTGGTCCCATTATGGGACTGTGCATGTAGCGCACTCCTGGGTCCTCAGAAGCTGGAAGAGTGCCACCAGATGGTTAAGAGCAGAAGTGAAGATCATTTTCCACCCTGCATCTTTTTTAATGATCCATCACAGTGTACTGTATCTCAATTGTGCCAATAATGGAAACAACATTCTGGCTTAACGGTGCTAAATTCCATAGCTCACTAATCACAATAACACACTCTATATTCTGTACAAATCTATCCATGTTATATGTTGTTATGTATCAATGCTCTGGAGGCACGCATAATGTGCTCTCTGTGGAGACACATTTCCCCTTTGGGGACAATAAAATCTATCTATCTATCTTACAGTACACACACACCATTCTATTAAGATGAAACTGATAAATTGACAGATAAACACTACTGTTTAACAGCTTTGTGTAGTGGTGGGTAGAGTGATGAAAATCTATATGCAAGTAAATTACAGTTACTCCCTCAAAAAATGACTGAAGTGAAAATTATCATTTGAGAAACCTACTGAAGTAAAAGTACAAAAGGATCTGGTTAATAAATTACTCAAAGTACAAGTTACTCTCCACGTTAAGGGACGTGGAAACTTGTTAAAGGAGTGCTGCATTATGAAAGTTATGTTAACGTTGAAATTGGTATTATGTAAGGTTAACTGCTTTCTGAAGCACACCACTTTAAAAGCTCAACAGATCTCTAGCAACAAGATAAGTTAATGTCAATACCATCATGTTAGAAGAACATTATGAGGGCTGGGTATCATTCAGAAATGTTCAAGTGTGATAGTGAAACCTTGACTTTGATACGGTTCCTGAACAAAACTTTTTTGAAATTAATTTTATGAAATCCATTTCAACAAAATGAAAATTATATTTCACATGTTGGTACAGAGCTTAAGTTTAATTTTTGAGCTCCTTTTAAGTTGTCTGATTGAATTTTGTACTTAAAGAATTAACTACAGCTTGGAGATTTACTGCTGAGGTATCAAAATTTGGTATCGAATGACAAGTCATTTTTGATACTAGATAGTACTGAATTGTGTGCCATATCATATTGTTCACAGTATGTGATTTATTTCATGATAATAGAAATATTACAATATTATAAATTAATGTCGTAATAATATAAATACGACAGTGGTGGAGTTAGTTCCAGAAAGTGGAGTGACTTAAGTAATTTGGAAGTGGTTTGGTTACAAACGATCAGATGTACAATAAACCACAATATGTAAGAAGTGCAAGAAGACTGGTCATGTCATCAAGAATAGCGTTATTGCAGAATACCCTAAAATATTGTGAAATTATTTTAGATCTGTATGTCCCACACAGTTTTGAAGCCATTCAGTCAGTGCCATAAAAGAATTGAACTTTGGTACTCAAAGTCTTCTCTTGTTCTGGGTTTTGCTCCAACATCATTGCATCCTGAACACAGGACAGGTGGTGCTAGAGAGGTACAGTTTGAAAAAAAGGAACAACCAAAATAATGTTTTAATGAGGGAATTTTCAGAGAAACTTGTTTGATGTAGTGTACTGTGGTAACATCATTTCACCCATCACACCTCAGTAGAAGTCCCAGCAGTCTGTTGTTGTTATAATAGCTTAGCAGAGATTTCCCCATGGAGAACAAGCCCCTGATTTCCTGATGCTACAGTAATGATTTGTCAAACTTTCTCTTTGAAAATGACCGCCATGCTTTGCCTCCCTGTTGATCAAAGCGGCTAAAACCAGACTGATTCATTTGCTGTCTGTCTCTCTTGTTGAATTACCTCGCGCTGCTGTATTCAGCGAAATTTGCATACTGGGTATTAGCTTTGGAACAAACTGGGATTCGCACAAACAAAGCGCATACAGCTTAATTTCAGCAGCTAATTGAGAATCGAGTAAGCATCTCTAATCTGTTTAACGAAAAGAAATAGTATTTTCTCATCTAATTAATATTCTCAGTTTAGCTAATTAAAAATCCAAACGAGAGTATACACTAGTGAGTTTGGGGTGAAGTAAGACTGGCAGGAGTTTAGCATCAACATAATCACGCAGCAGAGCCACGTGGAAACTCACAATAGGAACAAGGAGAAAAAGACCAGCTAGTCTGTGTGTTTTTTAAGCTCAAGCCATCTGAAGCTTGTGTTTAAAAGTTCTTTCCATGGAAAGGGCCTCTTATTAAAGATATAACAAGAGTCTATAAAAAGCACTGTGGGGATTTGTAAAAAGGTAAATTTGAACTATTCCACTTCTGACACCTGAACACTTAGAATCATTATAACCACATTAGCTCATCAGGAAAGAGAGGTGGTATTAACTAAAGTGTTAGGAGAGGCTTTACATCAAATGGATGCTGTGAGTCTTTATGATTCTCTCCTTGATGGACATCTACTGTGAAGTGCCATCTCCTCAGCATTTAATGAACATGAATTCAGCCTTTTCTTTATTCATCTCCTGGCTTCTCACAGGGCCAAGCTGGATGCATTTAATCTGACACGAATAACATCAGTTTGATTTTCACATCCTTGTATACTTGCTGAAAAATGAAACATTTTCTGCTCCTTTCAAGTGCCTGTTTCAAACTGATGTATCAGCAGTCCTAATGGCTCAATAGCCATTTTTGCAGTTTTTCTTCTGCTGCACTTTCAAGGACACACACGGCACAGCAAGTTTATGCGTAACGCTCTCAGTTCTTGACCTTGGGACAAAATGGCCACAACCTCTATCAATCACCAGCCCAACCAAGAACAAGAGAAAATGATGCCGCTAACAACATTATCACAGCACTTGTTCACATCTCATTGATTTGACAAAAGCCATCACTCAGCAGTGTCAGTCACATGGTCCAGTGCTCTGTTGTAGGAGGGATGAGCAGCACAAGAGATCAGATGCTGTAATGGTCTTAGTGATTTGATTTAAAACTCTATTTCTTCATACCCTCTTAAAATTCTATGTACTACTGTAGTACAACTGAATACAGAAACAGTACAAATGATCATAGTGTTGAATCAACACAGCCAACAAAAACTCATCTTCACAAAAGTAGAATGTTTTGCATGGATATTGTTTAAGTTTCTTTATATTGTACTAGGTGTTATTCTGTCCACTCCCTGTATGGAATCATAACCTATTGTGTGATCTATTGTATATCTATAATGAACTGAGCATCTCCTCATCCCCCTCGCATGTATCAAACTGGGAACAAAATTCAACCCTGGCAATTTTTATGGGGGGACCATTCCCCTCATAAAATAGTCTTGCCGTATACAGTGCATTTTTTCGTGGCTCTGTTTTGTGCGAAATCATCCATGATATCATCAAAGTGAAATGTATTGGTCAGTTCACTCTCAATTGCCATGAGAGACAGTGCCTTGAGGCGGTTTTGCATCATCTTAGTCCTCAGTTCATTTTTAATCCTGGACAGGAGAGAGAATGACTGCTGCTCCTCCTCACCCACCAACAGGACGGAGCAGCCCTGGATTTTGTGTGGGATAGATCTTGCGAGAGTGATCACATGTGAGAGCCTGCTCACATGCGATAGTTCCATTGCTCTGTTGACTTTTAGATAATCAGAGGTGTCCTGCAGCATTTTTTTTTTGTACTTTTAGAAAGTTGGAGGACTTCTGAGTGAGAGGTGTAAAAATAAGAGATCAAAGTCGATGCAGCAGAGGTAGAGATATGTTTATTTTTATTCTTAAATGTGGATCAAACACAAGAAACACTCAGTTGTACACTCTCGATAATACACCTTGTTGGACGTGTAAATTCTGGTTTCTGTTCAAAATGTTTCTGTAATCCCAGGGTGAGATAACCGTGATGATGTCATTAGGGTATTTTCTAAGACTTTAGAAACAGAACATATTAAACAGCTGTTTTTACAGACAAAACAGTTCTTCCAATTTACGTGTGTAAAATTGTTGGAGTGCTCCTTTAATATTTATTTCCCAGCAGGATGTGTGTGAGCCGTTTCCAGTCAGGCCATGGGGGGTAAAGTGTGCTGCATTCCTGAAACTCTTCCTGCCTTCGTCTTTATATGACTGATTCTTCAAATTGGCCTGTCAAAAAAAAGAAAATGCTTTTAATGTTGTGATTAATTATTGATCAGAGCAAGACCCCACCCCCACGCTCCATCTCTGACATAAAGGCCACATAGCACTCGTTTTTTTTTCTTCCAGCGGACAGTGGCACACCCCTGCTCCCCTGAGGTATTCTGATGTCACACTATTCATCATCTCCTATTGAGAGGCGATGAGGGAATGGATTCACCTAGAGGATAGCCAGCGGTAGCTCCCTAGACAGCTTTCCTGCCCTCTCGTCCCCTCCGCGGTGTCCCAGGGGAGGTTTCAATTAAACAGGCCGAATGTTTGGGACATTTTAATCCCTCTCCCACCTCGTTTATCTCTGCACCCACACCTCTGGAGCCCAGACAGTGGAAGAGTGCATTCGTGGATAAAACCATCTCTCTGTTCACTTTGTGTACTTGTCTTCTATATGGAGATTAGAGGCGCAGTGTGAATAGGATTAGCCTTCTTCTGCTTATTTAGACGCCATATACAGAGAGTGTGTTACTAGATTCAGTTTTAACACCATTGAGATGGGGAGCAGCACTAAATGTTGTGTTTCACCTTAAAAAAAGCAAGGTCCTCCCCCTATTAATGTCATATTAATAATAATTTATCACACAGCTTTGTTAAATTCTCGATTGTGATTGATCAATTGCAGCATTCTAAGGTCTGTTACGTCTGTATAGCAGACCAGTGCTATGAAGAACAGACCATTGCTATGGGTGCAGTTCTGATCATTGGCTCTAGAAGAGCAATCAAATAATTTTAAAATTCATATTTTGTGTCAAACTATTGATATTTTTAAATAAGTGGCCATGTAATAAGCAGGATAACACACATTGAGTGGGTCATTATTGCAAAATATACCCCTTCAGGGTGATTGACCCTGAGCTGTCAGGATTTATTTTGCAATAATGACTTGCTCAATGTAATTATCCCTGGCATAATTTATAATAATAATTAAGTTAAGTTAAGTTCAACTTAGTTAAGCGACCAAACAAAAGTCACGTTCTTACTTCCTCCTGACTCTGTGACCCAAACCACCTCACCCAATAAATGAGCGGTATTACTCTTGTTCTCGAATACCACTTCTTAATTCCTTGAACTCTTCACAATAAAGCAAAACATTCCCAACTCTTTAAAACTTATTTTTAAAATTTTAAATAAATTTTTTTTACACTTTCCCCTGTTCCTGCAAAAAAGGTCACCCTAACCTACCCTCTGCTAAAAGAAAAATTGCAACCCTTCTCCTCTTTTAATCCCCCAATATTTTTTGAACGGTTCCTTAAAGCTGGGCTACACAGCTTATATTTGGCGTCACTGGGCAAAAGTTTCAGAATAGCCTTTTTACATAATATGATTTAAGTAGTGTGAGAGAAAACTTAGACTTCTGCTCCTCCTATTGGCTCTGTTTTCAGGCTTTAGAAAAACTAGCCCATGACAGGAGACTCTGACCAATCACAGGTCGGTAAGATAATTGATTGTTGCGTCTCATTTCCAATCCACTCCAAAATCAACTCTCTTTCTCTACAGTCGCCCTTAGCACTGTTAAACATAAATATTAATCAGATTAGTGAAAGTTATGGTGAAATGACAGGTTAAAAGTAAAACTTCATCTCCATTTAAAGTTATTACAAGGAGTTTTTGCCTGATTAACGGTCATAATTTATTACTGAAGCATCTATATGACCTACGTATGTTAATGAGACCATCTGTGAGAAGATCGGCTAAATCTGTTAAATTATTCTTAATGTTGGCCACCACGTCGGAAACCTAAGCCTGTGTTTATATGTTCCCAGGCCAAGTCACAGTGAGTAGTATGTTAGCCAGTTAAAAAGAAGCAGGAGGAGATTTTCATTTACTGTAGATAATTTTATTTTTGATGTTATATTTTCTGGTTACAACAATGAAAACACTTTTGCTTTTGCCCACTATGGCCTCCAAAATCAACAAAGTATGAAAGTTCCTTGTGGTAGCTTTAGATTGTTTGTGAATATCGAAATAAGATAAAGTCATGATTTTAAACTCAGTTGAGTAGGATCTGTCATTCAGTTCTTCAAGTTGCTTCAAGCCTCTGGAGTTGTCAGGGAGCTACTTACTTTAACATTCTATGAAGAGTAATTCATATGGTAGTCATTAGACAGACAAAGTCTCATACATGCTACTTTAGTACAGAGAGTTTAAGAGGCAATAACAGGCTGTCTATACTGTCCGTCTGTTTCAGACCTTTTCTCAGGGTCATTAAATATTCATGTTCAGATTGACATGTTTGTGAGAGGGAGAAAATTGATGTGATGACCTTAATTGAATAGATATTCCATAATGCTCTTTTCAAAACATATGCCAAGCTTGGCTCCAGATTTGTGTCTGATATAATTGACTTCATGCTCTTATGGTGCTTTGCTCTACATATCTAGTGAGAGACAACCTTTGGCTGGCGATTTTCTGAGAAACAGCTTGTTAATGGTCAATTGATTTGGGCTTAATGGGAGTATTGATTGAGGTGATCTAGAATGTAAATTTTTCATCCGATGTTCTGAAGTCAAACAGAATAGCTGGCATGTCTGTGCAGGTCATGTGTTAAATGTGCATCATTAGTGCTCTACCTTCAGCTCCTCACTCAACTGCCAACCCAAGCATGGGCAGATTAGGGCCGGAGAAAATTAACCTGAACAATCTGCAATCATTTAGTCCCTCAAATATCAACACAGTTTTGTATGATGCTCATTAAAAACAACTTGATCTGTGCTGTCAGTGTGCATTTTAGAAAGGTTGAATCAGAGGTTGAAGTGTTGGTTTGTTCCTTTCCAGTCCAATCAAACAGACGTGCATTTCCCCTGTGCTTTTTAGTATGCATCTCTGCGTGAATCAATACTTAATGTATCTGTTCTGTTCATTTGCACTTTCCAATTCGCAGTCTAATGCACCCTTCATTACTGAGAGCTACCTGGCTTAGAATCCTCTGAACTGAGTAGCTACAGCATTAGAAGTGATTGAAGTTATTCAGATCACATACACACATACACACACCGTTTGACCACTTTAATATGTTGGTAATACCATTTTAGTCAAAACAAGCATAAAAATGAGCTATAGATCATTTCGTATTGCACAGTTTCAGTTGTATAATTTTAAACTGTTCTAGTCTCCCCCTAAATGTGAGTATACAGTATTGTCTATCAGTCTGAGTGTCAGACAGAGAGCCATCTAAAGACAATCAACATGTCTGTGGTAAAGGATGAGAGTGCCCGGCAGCCACGGAGATTCATCACTCATCAGACACTGTTAGGGAAATTTAGGAGCTTAATTTTGTCGTTCCAGGCGGTTGATACCACCAGTGATTCAACATTGTTATACCAGAGACTGATGTCTCCTCTGTAACTGATGTGTGGACGGGCAGCAATTCCTCAAGGAGAGGGATGGTCTCTCCTGCTGGAGTTAATGATGTCATGCTGGTGGTTGATCAGACTTTTTTTTTCCTACTACCCTTGGTTATATTATCAATGTAAAGCTGGTTCAGATTATATAAATCAACACTACAGTGCTGAAACAATTAGTCACTTAATTGATTTGTAGAAAATTAACAATTTTGATCATTGAGTCATTGTTTATTTTCATTTATTGAGTAAAAATGCTAAATGTTTGCTGCCTCTAACTTCTCAAATGTGAGAATTTGCTGATTTGCCCTGTTTTATTTCACTGTAAAAAAAAATATCTTTAGGTTTTGTGCTGTTGTCCAAACAAAATAAGCAATTTGAATCAATTGACTTAAGCTCTGGGAAGTTGCAATGAGTATTTTTCACTGTATAGACATATCTGAAAATGTATTGACCATGTGATTAATAGTTTAGTCAATAATGAAAATAATCCTTAGTTGCAGCTCTATTTAAGTCATTATCATGCAAAAATTCCAATCATGAAACAATCAGTCAATTAGTTGATGTACAGAAAATTTTTATTTGTTATCGCAGTTTGTGGTGTTGTTGTATTGCGTTGTGCTGACAGGTCTTTCTGTTATTTTGCCCACCCCATTTATATCAATAATTAGGCCAATCAAAGTTAGCACCAGTCTCACAGACACAGGTGCAGCAGCAATGTGGGTTTGTTTTGCGATTAAAACAATGAAAACATTGACATAGCAAAGGATATGATACCATTTCAAATCACCGAGAGGTTTTCAAAATTAAACCTGGTGATTTCAATGTGTGTCACTACTTTCTGAACATTTATAGCACATTTTAACAATAGCATGATAATAATAACTGAAAATTTTGTTCACTATAGTAGTTTTATTTCTTTCATTTCTAGTACCTAATAAACTGGCAACTGAGTTTAATGTATGTGCAAATTAATGGCTAATCCAAAGTTGCACCACTAAACAAAACAAGCAAAAAAGGTCATTTGTTTGCATTTCCAAAAGTTGATATGTAAGATTACTCTATAGAGATTTATAAGATTTACAAGACAAAACTTAACCATATTCCAAACTATATGACCTCAGTCTGCATTGAACAGCACAGCTGTATGATACCATCAAGTATAATTTTACTACAGCAGGACAATGATCTGATTGGACAGTGTGACTTCAGCCTCCAGCTGAAAAGAAGAAAGACCTGCCGTACAAATCCATTTTGACATTGCCGAGGGCTTAAGATATGAACGTGGTTGATCTTCATATTGCTGTTCTACGTGTACCTGGATCTCCATTTTAATAGGCTAATTACTGGGCAGCTGGCTCGGCGGCCGGCGTGCGCCTCAGTCAGAGGCCTGGCTCTGAACACACTGCAGCCTCTGCCAGCAGACTTCAGACAGCTGGCTGTGTCGTGTGCTTTCCAGAGACGTCAGAAGAATCCTTCTCTAATCCTCCGCTCCCCTGCTGGGAGCCTGTTGTTGGAGAGGCATCACACAGAACATATGACACTGTTGATAAGAGGGCCTCCGTGCGATTCAGTCAAATTAAAAAAGGATCACTTTGGGTTATTAGCTAACTGTTTGTCAGAATGTTATCGCTCTCAATATGATACTTATTCAAAGATCATTTCAGTGGCACTGCTGAATGGCTGTCACTGGGGCTTTCTCAAGAACCAAGTGCAGCATTTCATGAAGTGGAGAGGATAGACAGCGCTTGGATTTAATAATTTATACTCCTCATCCCAGTCTGGATGAAGTGTGTGTCATTCAGAGGTGTGAATGGAGTCAGATCTCAGGGGGATTGCTGTTGGATCTCTGCTGGTCGACCAAAAGAAAGGAGAGGCTTTCCACATGATTTACCATGAAGCAGATTCAGACACTGCAGAAAAACCCTCTGCTTCCACTGATTTGTATCATTTGATCGTATTGCGCGGTAGTCAAGTGAAGGTCTGAGCCCGACTGTATACATTAGAGATAATCATGGGCGGTATCTGAAAGAAATTTCCCTTTCGTGACCTTTTGTTTTGCGTTGATTTAAATTTTTTAGGTTATATTAGCTGTGGGATCAAATAAGCCATGCAGTGAAAACAGTCTGAGAGCGCCTTGCTAATTGCTCTGCGGCGAGATAAGAATCTTGGAAGAGCTCCAGATGTGAATTATGAGCACACTCAGATTTAACTACCTACACAGTGATGCTACTTTGAACACATGGAGGTCGGACCTGGGAAATAACTGTTTTATATTTTGGCTAAACAGACTCCTTCCTACTGCATACAGAAGAATGCACACAGACACACAGACCTACACAAACACCAAGTGGGTGGCAGAATATGACTTTCACCTGGAGAGCAGCAGCATCAATCTTTCTGGAAAAAGAAGAATGAGAGCCATCACGATAAGAGCGATAACTTTAATTCACTGGTGGGCTTGTGGAGAAGGATGTAACATGTTTGATATTCCCAAATGATGATAAAAAAAAATGCTACAAGCCTTTTATTCAGAAGTGCCCGGGGGATAGAGGAAGCAGCTCGCTCTGTAGCTCATACAATACATGATACTAGGGCTGCAGTTGAATAGTTGAAAAAATTACATCTCATCTCGTTTTCCTAAACGCTTTTATTTAACCTCAAAAAACATCATGAGGTGACGGAAAGATGGACTACTAAAAGTCGTATTAGTAGAGACTTCACCCTGATGAATGTGGACAACCAACTGAAAAACATGATCAAGGCTGGAATTGAAATTTAAAAACAAAAAGGAATATAGGCTGTCAGTCACAAAAGTGAAACAAAATGGTTATCATATTGAGAATGGTTGCTCATGCTCGTTATCCTGTCCACTCATTTTACAACATGAATCCCAAGTAAGATTATTATGTGAAATTTATTCAAAATAAGCATAACTTGGCCTACAAATGTCCTTGAAATTGTCTCATCCATTTTGGATTAAAATGTAGGATTTATATATTTGGAATATTTTTCTTTGATGGATCTCTAGTGTTTAAGAAAAGGAAGTGTCAAAACAAGAGAAAAGCCCTTTGCTGCTTGTGTGTATAGACATGCAAAGAGAGATATGCAGATATATCAGGAGAATAAAAATGGCCCGTGTGTTCAGAGGGGGGCTCAGCAGAGTCTGATTGATTTGGCTGTAACAGTGACAACAGGCCTCCCCTGTGTTTCACTCCGCATAATTCTTTGATTAATGCCGCGCATCCCAAAATCGCTCCACTGCAACACGGAATCAAATTAAATCACCTGGATGCAATCTGTAATTGATTGGAAATGTCAAAGACGAGCAGCAATGTCATTAATAACTTAAAGGATTCTTTAAAAACGTGGATTAAATGATTTCTTTTCATATTGTGTTTATTTGGCCCATAATGCATTTCATCATGCTGCTTGGTGGTATCAGGATGTCACACGCAAAGTATCACTGGCGAATATCTTTTCTTCCTCCAGTACCTATTTCACATTGACAGATGTTGGTGTCATCGCTCCCTACAGGCTGTATTCAGATGTATGTCTCATTGTTGTTGGTTGTTGTGTATCAAATCAGAGGCCACAGATCACTAAAGCATTAAATGAAAGCACTGTACTCCTCTATCCACTTCACAGTATATGACTTTGTTTCAAATCAATACTGTAAATTATTGAAGGCGTGGGCTGGGGATATGCCAAATGATATTCATTGAAGGGAATCATGTTCCCCTGGGCTGTCAATAAAGCACTGCATGTTCGTTCACTCCACCTCTTGGCAAGCCTACTGTGGATAGGAAATTCCTACTTTGTCAGATTGTATTTTTCATGAATAACAATTACAGACTTTCATAATTCCTTTCATGCAAGGTTGTTGCTGCCTTAGTGATTGATCTTCTTAAATCTGCCTATTCCTACCTATCCCTGTGATAAGCTGACAATGCACAGTAACACATAATACATCAGGTGCCTAAAGGTGTGTCTGTTTGTCCTATTTCAGGCTCTGTAGAGTCAGGTAGTATTTTTAAAGGTTATTTAATATCTGTGCAGGAGAGAGTCTGAGTTGACGGGAAAGCCCCACTAGTGAGCAGAATGACATGACAGTAACATTATCAGCCAGATGCAAATAGAAAATTCAATAATGTACAACAAAGGTTGTATTAAAAAAGCATATTCTGTAAGAAGATATTTTCAGTTGAAACCTACAAGTTCTCACTCAGCAGGCTCAATTTGGCACGAATGGGTAGGAGGACCGTACACACAGAAGAGTAACAGGGAGCAGTTAAATGTACTGGCATCATAAAAAACAAAACTTACAAACAAACAAAAAAAAACCACTACAAGATAACAACAAAGATGTGAATTGAAAAAGTCCACAATAGGTTGGTGGTATTGTTTTATCAACTGATGCAAACTAAATAAGAATTAATGAATGAGGAATGAACTGAATGTCTTTACCTTCTGTTAAGATCTGTCATTACAAAGTTGTTTGTGATTAAACTAATCTATTTCATCAAATATTGACTAATTTCAGGAATGATTAGTGTTCAAAGTGGATATATAATGTTTTGGAATGGATTTTTTTTTCACATTTTACATGAATGCATGCTCAGCTAAACAGGTAATACCAAGTTCTTGGTTTTGCTCAGCATGCCAAACTGCCTACATCGCTGTGTGAAGAGTTAATTTCCAAAACAGGTAGAAGTTATCAGAACCAGGTTTATTGCTAAGTAGGTTTTTTGCGTTGGTATATTGGTACATACAATGTGCACTGACACACCAAAGCAGACATCTTTGGCGCCATCTTAATGTTATGTCTCTTTGGGGGGAAAAAAATAATGTCAGGAGTGGAAGGAATAGTTAAACAATTTTGGTATATACACATGAATACACATATTCACTTTCTTGCCAACAAGTTCCGTCGTAGAAAGTGTTTATTACAGAACTTACACTTTGTGTAGAGCCAAGCCAGCTTTTTCCACTCTAAAACTTGCGCTAACTAGCTGTCATGAGAGTGGCATTAATTATCTCATGTAGCTCTCAGCAAGAAAGCAAATTTCTAAAATGTCAAAATAAGGAGCTCATTGGCAAAAACAGATAAAACAGATAAACACTATTCTCAAAACGAATGAACCAACACCAGTATGACTGACATTCCCCTGAATGCACAATTAAAAAGAAACATGATTCATGAACATTTTATATCTTGAGATATCTTATCAAAACAAGCAAACACCTCTATGATATTCAGTGCATAAAAACATGATTTAGGAAAATAAATTAAAACAGATATCTGTTTTTGCCAGCGAACTCAAACCTTTAATTTATATTAAATGTCAGCATGGTATACAATGAAGGTAGGATTTAAACCCTTAGTTACTTGTCACTCTGTCTTTACGTCCCAAAATTCTCATGACCCAAGAAATTACAATTTTTGTTTTGTTTACAATCACTTTCTTGTTTTTCAGCTACAGCTTTTTAAAATATCACCCACATGAACATAACCTGTGTGGACTCTTTTCTTATTTTGAAATAAATATCCCTTAAAAAATGTCTAATTTCTAACCAGCCATTTCTTATTTTTAATGCAGAGTTCTCATGGCAACAGTGAGGCAACAGAAGCCCTGATTTTCAACCCCTTCTGCTGTGTCAGCCAATTTTTTCCCCTCTTGGCATTAGGATAGCTTCTTCCACAAAATAGGAGATAATGTGTGTAAATGTGGAATCATTAGCATCTGTCACGTCAGAGGCAGCACATATCACCTGTGAGTATGTTCCTCTGCCTCCCAACTATTTTTAAGAAAAGATGCAAGGTAAACATAGGCAATACATCCTGGGCTGTGAAGGTCCAGCAGTTGCTTCACTGATTTGTGACAGCCATTATTATTCTAGCTGTCAGTATTACACACATAAGTGAGCAGATGATGCCTTATGAGAGGTAGTATCCTGATAGAGCCATCAATATACACATCCTTGGCCTCATTCAGTCCGTCACACCTTATTCCACTGTGTGTGTGTGTGTGTGTGTGTGTGTGTGTGTGTGTGTGTGTGTGTGTGTGTGTTCTGTTGAGAGGGAAGTTTATGAATAAATCGACAGAGTGTGAGATCATGGAGCATTTTCTGCTGGAAATGGGTGACAATCATCTTTGCCCCTCCTGTACCCTGATGCCCACATCTCGTCTTTATCAGAACATCACTGTCAACTCACACTGTTGTTGCCATCAAGAGGTACTTGCCACACATTATTTACCCCCAAGCATGGAGGTGCACTGAACTGAAAAAAAAAGAAAAGAATGAGTTGTCTAATACTGTTATTGTATGGTTGAATCTGATTCGACTGAAACAACTCTTAGTCAGGGACAGCCCTAGTCTTTAAGGGACACTAGTGTGTAGGATTTAGTGGCCTCTAGTGGTGGGTTTCCAGATTGCAAACACTCATCTCGCCCTCACCATCAAAGTGTGTAGAAGACTCAAAGATGGCTGCGAGACCTGGGGTGAAAGGTCATATCTAGAGCCACTGTTTGGTTCTTCTAATCTGGTCTACCGTAGAAACATGGTGGTGCAACATGGCGGCCTCCATGGAAGAGGACCCACACCCTTATATTACACACTGGACCATTATTGAAAACAAAATTCAAAATTAATGTGGTGTAACTAAAATTTCTTATGAGGAGAATGTCTCTCTATGCACCATTGCTTCAAGGATAGTGATATATGGGCTGATGAGAAGTACAATAACGAACTATTATCTCTCTTCCTTCGGTTTCTTTTCTAAAAATCCTCACTCTCCTTTGTAGCTGAGTTCCATTGTGTAATCATCATCTCTTGCTGTGAGCTTTGCCATCAAGTCCTTGCTATGTGCTACTACACCATTATTTACTCTCAAGCATCCTTCTTCACACTAGTGCCTCTGTGCCGCTCCCCTTCTTCACTCTTTGTCCCCTTTCATGTGCAGGAGGAGATAATTTCTTGGCTCTTCTCTCCGCCCATCTTGAGTAAATCCTGGCTGACAGTTTAATGGCCCTAAGACATGTGGGTATAGAGTCTAGAGTGAGGCCTGATATCTATACCCCACTGACCGACAGATGAGCGATGGAAAAGGGATTGAATGGGAGATGTGTCTGAAATGTATGAGGTGCATCGCTCTCTTCTGTAAGCCTTCAACTGAGTTCAGTCGAGGACACGGCAAAGAAAAAGGGCAGAAAATAAGGTAGACCGATATTCTCATGTAGGATATGGGGTGCCTACTAAACATGGTGCAAAGGAAATTGAAGACATGACTGAAGAAGTTTCAGGAGACCTTGATGTTTTACATAGATGTATTTATTGAAGCTCGATTGAGGAGAATAGAAAGAGTGAATCACAGAGTGAATCACTGTGCAACTGCCGCCCAGTTCTGAAGATGTCACATTTGCATGTCGCACGCAGCACCTTCTCTTCCAGTTCTGTGTCAGACTGTTTGGTTTAAAGTAGATAAACTATCCTTGAACTAGCCTTTGTGTTCCCTGGGAGACAGAGACAGCGTTATCAGGACAGCTGCACTGGCTGGCCCAGAGTCGGGCAGAGATAGTTGTAATATGCTTTTTGGATTTGTAACTGACCCCAAACATAACCTGGTCATATTAGAAGGAAAATTGCTTTACACATAGTTTGTAAAGGGCTGTCCACCAATTTATGATAAATGTCACATTAATAAATGGAACAGTTTGACATTTTGGTAAATTATTTAGTTTCTTGCTGGGAGTTAGATGAAAAGGTTGACACCACTCTCTTGTATAAGCCATTTATCAGGGAAAAAATTAAAATATTTGCTGATTCCAGCCTTCTCAGATTTGAGAATGTGCCATTTTTCTGTTCTTATTTTCTCTTTTCTGTCATTGTGAAGTGAATAATTTGGGGATTTGGACTGAAAGTCAGATAAAATTTGCATTTTGAACGCTTGATCTTCTGCTTGGGAAGCAGTAATGGGCATTTTACTATTTTTTGACGTGTGGCCTAAACTATCTATTGATTAATTGAAAAAAAATATTGACCAATTAATTGATCATCACAATTGTAAATACATAGATGGAGCCAGTAGCAGGTTAGCTTAACTTTGTCACAACTCCAGTCAGCTACTAGTGTTAATTCTGTTGTCTGTTCTATTTTTTCCAGCCACATATACTCAACAAAAATACAGTTTTGTTTTTGCTTCAGTTTTTCATGTTTTGAAAATGTTAAAGAGAAGACTTCCTCTCCTCATTTCTCCCAAATTTTGTTCACAAATTTGTTTAAATCTGTTAGTGAGCACTTCTCCTTTGCCAAGATTCTAAAATGTCCAGTTTTATCTTTAAAATCCACAGGTTTTTTTTTCCAAGATGAAACTGCATATTTTAGAGTGGCCTTTTATTGTGACCAGTCTAAATCACACCTGTGCAATAATCCTGCTGTTTAATCAGCATCTCTGTGTGTCACACCTGTCAGGTGGATGGATTATCTTGCAAAGGAGAAGTGCTCACTAACACACATTTTAACACATTTGTGAACAAATTTGAGAGAAATTAAGCTTGTGTGTGCACAGAGGAAGATTTTTTATTTCAACTGAAAAAGTATACTAACCTGTCATTTCACATCCAGCCACTACCTCCTGTCCTGCCCACTAACCCTCTTTCCTGTCAGTCCCATCCCCTGACCTTCCCTGCCCACCTGCTCACCTGTTTCCCATTTCCCTCATCAGTCCTGCTGTACTGTATATGTAATGGCCCATTTCCAGTCATCCTCTACCAGATTGTCTGTTATGTTTGAGCCTTAGCTTTCCAGCCTTTTGTTGTGCCTGCCTAACCAGTGGACAGATGATTCTCTGCCTGAGCCGTTTCCAGATAACTTTGTCTGTTTTAATCAACTGTCTATCTACCTGCCAATCTGTGAGCCTTCACAAACTTAATATAAAGATTAGAGGAAGGGGGAGGAAACTAGTCTGGCTCTGTCCAAAGGCACAGGCCAAGAAATTACCTGAAAATAACCTCTAAAATGGCAAATTGATGTTTTTGTACAAATTAAACAAATGAGATACGTATAATGTCAACGAGTGAGCTTTACAACAACAACAACAACAACGTGGCGCCAGGCTAGCTGTTCCTCTGTTTCCAGTGATTCTTTATGATAAGGAAGCGGCCACCAGCATAAGCTGCCGGCGGTAGCTTCATATTTACAGTACAAACATGAGAGTGGTATCAAGTTTTTCATCTCTCAGCAAGAAACCAAATAAACATATTTCCCGAAATGTCAAACAGTTTCTTTGAAGCCTTGCTTGTGCCAATGTAACCAATGAGGAAATTTAAGAAAGATGTGACATTTCTTCCAATAGGCTAGTAATTTGGATGCTACTAATTCCATAAAGTGCAGCTACAAGCTATCAATGAATAACATTAACATAGAAATCCTAATGTGATTTTACTGCACAGCAATGTCAGGGTTTTAAGGGGGATTTGCATAGTTTAAGATTCTCACTCCTCATTTCATTTTGGCCCAACATCTGCTGAGTGACAGCTTTGGCCCAACATGTGCATCTAATCTCAATTATGCTGCATGTGCATATCACTGCGAGATAAGGAGTGCAGACTCCACCCAGTCATGGAGATCCCTGTGGTTTGATGATGCCAGTCAAACATTTGAATTTACGCTCTAGATAAAGACTCCTGTCCTGTTATCCATATTTCATCCATACACACACATGTGGTTACTTTTTTAAGTGGTCATGTTTGTGTGAGTCAGCAACACTAGAAAGTAACACAACCACTGATATGTAATGTGTGTTTTTGGCTTTGAGGGGATTGATCTACAGCAAATCTGCAACATATTTAAAAGCATGTCCTCTTCAAGGAACACAACTGGAGGCCCATATTGTTTACATAAAGAATTCCTTTTGAAGTTTATTAGCTTTTTAATTGGCTTTGTTTCTTTGATCCCTCATGAGAGAAAGTACAGTTGGCTTTATTGTAGGGGCAAACTACCATCACTACTTTCCCCAGATCTATAGTTTACAAGCTGCCCTGCTTAAAAGTTTGTATTCGCTCCTTTTGGTTTTACAGCAGAAGTGTTCCTGAGACATTTCTCTTCCTCTAGAAATAATGTCTTGGCAAGTCAACTGCTTTGTATTGTTCATATATCTATTTCTTAATGCTTTACACACTTGGCAGTTCATTTTGTATTCTGATATAATAATAATATGTTTGTGTATAACAAGAGCCAGTGAGAGATCCAGGATTATTCCATCAGACAATGAGCTCCAGTTCTCTTTCTATCTGTCTGTGTTTCTTTTTAAGAACTCTTCGGTAACACTTTGACGCCTATCTCTATAACGCATTATAACTATATTTATAATGAGTTATAATGACGTTATAGCACTGTATAACTATAGTTATAAACACTCATAAATGATCATAATGCTTTATAACAATAATCATAACACACTATAAAGCATTTTATCATCACTTATAAGGTCAGGTATTATAATACATTATAACTGTTAGCAACTCACTGACAATGCCCACATAGATAATGCATTATACATATATTAAGG
>JAJHUR010079134.1:0-36881 GCA_027495735.1 Lutjanus campechanus
GGGAAAGAGAGAGAGAGAGAGAAAGAGAGAGAGAGAGAGAGAGAGAGAGAGAGAGAGAGAGAAGCAGCGCAGTCGCTTTATGTTACACTGTGTTACATTCATTGTGCAAAGATGGCAGGCGATGTGAGTACAAGCCTGATTAACTGTGAGAAACAGGAGACGTAAATAAAATGTAATATTGAAGACTCAACTCCTTCTCTGCCGCAGCTGTGGATGTCGGACACTTGGCCGGAGAAACAAGAATCTGATTCAGTAAAACACTCCTCCTCCGCTGGGAAAAGCTGCACAGCACTCGGGAAATGTTGATGTGAAAATGAGACAAGTAAGAAATACTGGAGGTGACTCCCTTCTGGGGTCGGACAGTTCTGCATGCAACGTCTTGGGGCCAGAAACACGGACGTGTATTAATCCACTGCTGAAAATAGGCCGCAACAAATGCACTGTTCACTCCTGTTTGAGTGGCGTTGGCTTGAGAACGACTGTGGCCGGCTGTTTAAGGAAATTATTGAGCCTTTTCTGAAAATGAAATTATACATTTGGGACTTGTTTTTAAAGACTTGTCTTTAGTATGAGCTAATGGACTCGAGGCTGAGTGCCACAAACAAGAGTAAGGAAGACAGAAAGTACTGAGAGAGGGACTCACACATTGTTGGTTTTGGTCTACTTGTGGTATTTGCTGACAATAAAAAAATGAAGAACAACTCCAGCCCCGTCCTTTAACTAATAACTTAAGGCAGTGGCTCACAACCTTTTTCCTTAAGTAACCTTGTTTCTATCACTGAGTAAACTAATAACCTCTAATGGATATCTCATTTTATATTCAATGTATAATAATAACAAGTACAGAACAATTAATAAAGTGTACAATTGAGCCAAATAATGAATGCAACATCTGCAGGAAGTTTGTGTAAAACTTGCAATTTGGAAGAATTTTGACCTGATGAGTTTTCGTGATAATTTTAGGAACTTTTTACTCTTCTGTCTGTATTATGTATTTTGTTCATTTCTAACAATCATGTATACTTAATGGATTCTTTAGTTCAGTTTGTTTGTTGGTTGTTTTAAGAGCAGACTTTTCTGATGACTTTTCCTGAGGCTCTGTGAAAACTTAAAAAAGTGAGGAAGTTAGAGTTTACTTAACTCAGGGCTAATTTGTTGCGCTAACTCGGGTTAAGAAGTTCACTGAAAGTTTTCCTAACTTAACATCACTACAGTATTTAGATCCACTCATGTATTAACTTAAACTTAAATTATTACATATAACAAACTAGAAACTGTGCTCTTATAGACTGAAAATATACATCAAAAGCAAACGATCCATGTTTGTGGATACTTGTTGGCATTAGTGTCAAATAAGGTCACACAATTTATCAAATACTATATTTAAAAATATTTAAGTTTTATCAACTTGAGTACATGAGTAGAATTGTTAACATTGAAAAAAAATAAGATAGTACTCTGACTGAACTTCTTGAACTAAGTTGGCTCAACAAATTAAGTAAATTTGAAATAATTACCTTGTGTTCAGGTCTTCACCGTGCCCTCATTCTGTGAGATTTAAAATAATACAAAACTTTTTTCACTGAAATGAATGAAATGCTGAAATATACTCAAGTTTTCTTGAATCTGTTAAGATCAGCAAGGCCTTGTGACCCCCACCTCCCACCCCCTCATAAAGCTTTGGTGACCCCTAGTGGGGGTCAGGACCTCCAGATTGGGAACTTGTGACCAGTTAAGACAAATACTGTGTTTTGGATTTCAGTGGATAGTTTTAGCGTCTCTTCAGGGTTGCAGAAGCTTTTCAATCCTGACAAAATCAGAGATGGAGGAAACACTGTGGCTTGATGGTCAAATTGAAAGATGCAAAATCTCAGGATAATATATCGAAAATATCGGCACTGGCATTTAAAAATCAACGTGTGCCCCTTCCTCGTGCACAGGAAAAATAACTTCTATAGTGATCAATTGAATACAACAGCACTCATGTGTTCTCGTGTGTCTTTGACAATGATTTCAGTGGCATACGCTGGATCTCCAGTTTACCAGAGCGACTGTCAAGTCTTGATTTGTTGCAGTGTTACGACATATTGTAACATCGTCATCAGAGCCGTTTCCCGACACCGCTGTGTGCAGTAATTACGCAGGAATGTGACTGCAGAAACACTTCAGATGCCTGGCCCCTCCGTCTCATCCATAACTGTAACTCTCTTTATATGAGCTGTGAAAGCCAGTGAGATAATAGTCAATCAACACACTGCACTGGAGCCATTAGCATCTGGTTGGCGGTCGGAGGAGAACTTAATATGGGAGAAACAGTTATTATGAAAACCGCAATGAGTGCAATATAGTGGATGTGTTGATGGCAGCTTAGCTGTAGTTTATTTCAAGCCTGAGAACACAGTCATCCAACCATTAGGAGCCGTGTCATTAACATAAACAAAGGAAAATACTCACTAAACTGAGACTACGCCAAATATGTTTGTAATTTTTGTCATGAGAGTGGTCTGATTCAAAGCTACTCCATTAGTCCATCACAGAGGTGGAAAGTACAAATACAAATCCTTCCGTACTGCTTCAGTAGAGTTTTCAGGTGTCTGTACTTTTCTTGAATATTTTTTTTTTTGACAAATTTTTGACCCTTACTTCCTACATTGGACCACAAAAATCTGTACTTTCTACTCCTTACATTTTCAAAACAGGCTTGTTACTTTAGTTTTAATACATTTGCGGGAAATAACTTTTATTTTGCGTTGTTGTGTGCCGCCTTCCCAACATCAAGACCAACCTCAACCCACATTAATGAGAGAACAGCATGTAGAAATACAACGAAGACAACAAAGACGATGGTAAAAGATTTAACAAGGAGGGCGGACGTTTAGCTCAGTTGGTAGAGCGTCCGACCCATGTATGGAGGCTGTTGGTCCTCTGCAGCGGCTGCTGGCTCGACTCCCGCTTGCGGCCCTTTGCTGCGTGTCATCCCCTCTCTCTCTGCCCTGTTTCTTGTCTACTCTCCAGCTGTCCTGTCACATAAAAGGCAAAAAATGCCCCAAAAATAACCTTAAAAAAGGATTTAACAAGACAAAAACAATGTAAAAGACGTGACAAAACATAAATGACGTAAAAGATGTAACAATACAAAACGACTAAACACGTAGACAAAAGCTGCAAAAAACTCGTAACACGAACACGATGCAAGATGACGCATCAAGACAAAAATTACGTAAGATGTTGCAAAACAAAAACAACAAAACGTAATAAGATGAAAACGGTGTAAAAAAAAAAATATGTAAGACGAAGATAACATAAAAACGCATAGAATGAAAATGTCAGACATGACAAGATGATAACGACAAAGACTTAGCAAGACAAAAATTATGAAACAGACAAGCGAGGGAGACTCGACCGTGGAGAAAAGGTGAGGACCAGTTTGATTTGCACAGAAACAGCTGGTAGAAATGTCCTACTTTTTACTTTTATACTTCGAGTACATTTTGTATGTCTCTATGTTTCCACTTTTACTTGAGTAACAAGTACACAAGTATGTGTACTTCTACTTGAGTACAGAATGTGTGGACTTTTGCCACCTCTGGTCAGTCAATGATGTTCTCCGTCTCTCATTCTTCTTCTCTTTATTCCCTGTTCTCTTACTGTCCCTCCTTGTTTGTCTCTCTTTCACAGATCTGCATGTGAGGCGTCTCCTGCAGGGTCACATGGAGGAAATTGTCCTAATGTTGTTTGGATGACTCTCATCACAGACAAGCCAAGCACTCTGTCATCCTGACGACCAGGCCCTGGGTCATGGAAGGGTCTGCGAAATAACTTTTCAGTCATTTGTTTCATCCTGATGGTCGGGTGGGGTTTGTCATAACACGGGTAAATTAGAGAAGTGTCAGATCTGAGAGGTCTAAAATGATTATTACACTTCCAGACGTCTAAACTTCCCAGATGTTGTTGAATTATTCTGTGTTAAGCCCCATCTATCTTGTACTGCGCTTCTTCTTCTTCTCTTTCCTCTCATCCTGCACGGGAAGGGAGGAACCAACAACCCTACCATTCTTTACAAACAAGGAATGTCTGTTGTTCAGAGTCGAACTGATTTGTGCACTCCCATTGGCTCTCCAAAAAGCATTTGAAATCGGCGTGTTTTGAATAAGATTTACAGGGCAGTTCAGACATGATCGGTTATCAGTCATAGAAAATTAATTTCCAGTGAAATTTTAAATTTCATGACTGAGATAGTTGCATTTGATGAGAACAAAATTGCCCAATAATACGCCTGTATGATATGTCAGGAAGTAACTAAGCTACATAAAAAAAAAAAAACCTCAAATATTCAAACAAAAACAAACAAACAAACAAAACAACATTACAGCTTTAAAGTGGATTTGAGTTTCAATGATCGATTCATCTGTCAGTTATTTTCTTGATTAACTGATCTGTTGTTTGGTGCATAAAATGCCTAAAAAAAATGGTGAAAAAAACAGATGATCGCTGTTTCCCAAAGCCCAAGATGACGTCCTCAAATGTCTTCTTTTGTCCACATCTCAAATATATTCAATTTACTGTCATTAAGGATTGACTCAAGCAGAAAATATTCACATTTCAGAAGCTGAAATCAGAGAATTTGGATATTTTTTTTCTTAGAAAGTGTCACATTGCTGACCAATTTAATAGTCTATTAATAATCAATTGATCGTTGCAGTTTTAAAGTTGCTGCTCTCAGATCGTTGTATTTGATGTATTTTTAGAGGCCAGATGTGGTTTTGCAGTATTTCACAAAAAGGGGTTAGGGTTAAATAAGACTCACCTTTCTTTAGAAATCTTGAACATTTCACTTGAATTTCATGGAACTCAGCTTTTCAATATCGGCTCAGTAGGCAGTTTTAAATGACAACTGAAAAAGTAGCTTTTCACTATAACCAGTTATAGATTCGATCTTTTTAATATAGTTTATAATTATGTTTTTATTTTTAAAAAAAAAGTATTTTTAGAGAAAGTGTGTTGATGCTATTATATAAATAGTAACACTCATTTTCTGTCTTCCCACTTGTGCATGTTTGTAGTCTTAAACTTGTGTTTTTGATGTTGAATTGTAAAGCATTTTGTGCTGCATTCTGTGCATGAAAGGTGCTCTACATGTAAAGAGCATTCGTTCATTGGTTTATACTTAAATCCACATCCTGTTTAAAGCAGAAATTCATGACCAAAAACAGTCTCTTTAAAAGTTTTACTTTGTGATTGTAAAGAGGACATGAAATATGCAGTAAAATAGGAAAATAGGGACAGTGTTTCTTTTTGTTTGTGCATGCAAACACACACACACACACACACACACACCTTGGCCTGTTCTACTTGAATAGCTGCTGTTCATAAGTCCAACAGCCCCTTAGCGCCCTCTACTGACCAAACGTGCATGTGCATGTTCAAACACTCAACCTATGTCAATATGAGAGTAAATATAAGCTCACTATAATCAACCATATGATTCAAAACAAATGAGAACCCTGAGGGTCTGTGATGAATAAAGTAAACAAACTAAAATGAAGATATATTTATGGCTTTCATATATGCTTTGTGTATTTTTCTCTATGCATTTATGCTTTTTTTAACGTTTAGCTTTTTAACAATGTAGAAAAAATACAATGGAAGTGAAAGGAATTTCACTCCTCGTGCTCACTGCACAGAAAAATCTTTCCCAGAAAAAAAAAGTCCCAAATATTCTCAATAACTAAGCAAGTTTTTTTTTTATGCAACCAAAGAAATAGTCCCGTAAACTGAAGAAAAAATAGGGAGTGCTGCACTGGGCCAAGAACAATAGTGTTGGTAATATTGTACTAAGTAAAGTAAGGAAGGAAAGTTTAAAAAAACAAACAAAATCAAGTGCTCTTCAAGGATGGGGCCAGTAGTTAAGCACAAAAACAACAACAACAACAAAAACAGGCTAATAAGTGATATCAATACCTGTCACTTCAAAATAAACCTTCAGGCTAAATTACCTAGATAGCCAGTAATCCTCACTACCAAAGCAGCCCTGATAAAACACAAAACATCAACTCCAGTTTAGCAATTATATACAAATCAAACAATAATCAACCCCAGTATATACTTAAAGATCCAACAAAAAACTTCCATTCACAAAAAAAACCCAAACTCAAATTCAGAGTCCTGATAAATAAATTAAATGTCCATTAATTATATGAAAGAAATAAAGACTCCAGACAGTTTTTCAGTTCAGTTGAATAGGTTGAGTGTGTCAGTGTGTGTGTGTGTGTGAGAGTGTGGTGTGTTCAAGGGAGGAGAACATTTCTATGTGCTTTTTTCTAGTTCAGTTCAGTTCCTTTTAGCTCATGCATGTTCAAAAGTGTGTTTTTGGTGTTGTACAGTTTAGGTCAGCGGGGAGGGGGTGAATGAGTATGTGTGTGTTTGTTTGAGGGAGCTTTACAGTCCAGGGTGGGTAGGGGGAGAGGGGTGGTTAGAAGCAGGAGACTGGAGGAGAGAATGAAAGGAGACTTAGCTTTCGAGGACTCCAACCCAGCAGACTAGGAACACGGTCGCTGCTCTGAGCACGTCCGAAAGAACAGAAGGTGAATTCAGCCCATTCCGAGGATCAGCACACTCCAGTACAGCCATACTCAGTCGATCCAGCTGATTCCTTGGCACTCGTCCCTCCGTTTACTTTCATATAATTCTGTTTTCCTGTTCTTCAGCGCATTTGTTCATAAACCGGATATACAGCTTCTGACTCTCACTCTATCTGTCCTCCATGTTGTCTTTGTTACATTTTCCCTCCTCTGCAGCTCACAGGTGTGCCCTGATTTATCACCTCCCCACCCCTCTACCTCCCCTGTTCAGGTGGAAAGGGTTATTCTGTGCACCCCCCCCCCTCTCTCCTCGTTATGGCACCCTGATCATGAATATAAAATTCTTTATTAAATCATGGATAAACCAACATGGTATAACTTAGAGACAGCAGGTGCTGTGATCATGTCACCTGTCCCTATACATGTCCTGTGGATTATTAAATGGACAGTTCATCCAAAAAGCAGAATTGCCGATTGAAGGTCGGGTTTAGTTTTTTAGTCCACGAAAGTTTCACAGGAGAACCGCTTTGGAGAATCTCCAGAACAATAAGTGAAAGGTGACTAGTTGTCAAATGGAAAAACAGTGGGGAAAAAAAAAACATGTTCATGTGCACTGGGGACCTTTCACTTACACTGTTTGGGAGATTCTGCAACGCCATTTTCCTGTGAAATTCGAACAGTGTTTTGTGGACTTACAAAAACCAAACCTGACCTTCATCTGGCATGAGGGTGAATAGATGACTGAATTTTCATTTTTTCGGTGAACTGTCCCTTTAAGAGGAATGGGTACATTCTCTCTTGCCATTTTAAATGTTTTTTTTTTCAATGTTGTGCACATCACAACAGGAATATCATTAATCTCCCTTTCGAGACACACAACTGAGAAATAAAATGTGTTTCCATAACTTGGGTGAACTAATACTAATAACCTGAAACAAAACAGAGACGGGAACACGAGCAATGTTTTGCATCATTATGTACAGCTGTTTTATTTGTGATTTCCCCAAAACATTATCAGTATTTTACTACATACAATGCATGTAATCAAATACAATGGATCAACTTCAAAGACAAGAAGAGCAAAAAAAAAAAAAAAAAAAAAAAAAAAAAAAAAAAAAAAAAAAAGAAAAAAATAAAAAAAAAAAAAAAGCAAAAAAAAAAAAAAAAAAAAAGAAGAAGAAAAAGAGCAACACAAAAAACAGGCGGTGATTTTGACCACGAAGAGAGACATTGGTTAAGGTACTGTATGTATAACACTATTTCTTTTAATATACTGTATAGGGCTATTGATGGTGCCATCAACAGCGCTGCCATGGCAACTGTATATGTTGAAAAGACAAGTTTCTACTCGAAGCACTGAGGTCTGGTGAGTTTTACTGCATGGTGGTGTGCACGTGTGAAGGTAAAGGTTCTTATCTTGGGACTCAACTACAATTTGGTGTGTCAACTTATTATTTTTCTGTAGTTCTTCTTTATGATGAGAAGAGTTCATGCCATGGGAGGTCACGTTCTGCTGGTCGTTCTTCAGAAAGAAGCTGAAATGAAGTCAAATTAAACAAAACCGGGGAAGTTTCTTTAGACTGGCAAGTTTTTTTTTGTTTTTTTTTACTTGATGACACTCATCGAAATATTTTTGAACAGTTAGGCTTTAAAAGACGCAACTGCCACTGAAGGAATCAGAGGTGCTGAATGACACAAAAAGAACAACCAGCAGAGAAACACGGATGTAGCACCTCCCACGAGCACGCCACTGTTGACTCATAAGACCAATACAACAACTGCAGGAACTAACAAATGTGTGGGCATGAATAGAGGAAAAAACAGCCACTGAAACTAAATGAAACTGTCTTAACATCAGCAATACGAGGACAGATCGTCCCGTATCCTGGTTTAAAACCCCTGATATTGTCCCAAAATAAGGCTGTGGGTTCTAGGCACACCAAGGTACAACTGAGCTGAGCAATATGTGCATTTATGTTTTATTTTATTTTTTTTTCTTAAAAAGACATGAAACTTTCTGTATTTACTGGATGAATTAATATTTGATTTATTCCTAACCACCTGGCTAGCCCAGGTCTGACTATAGAGATTAGAGGTTTTTTTAAAAAAAGAAAAAGAAAAAAGAAAAAGAAAAAGAAAAACAAAGATGACGACAACAAATCATTTTTAGACGTCACACATTTTGCAGAGCATTTAGAGACAAAAACACAAGTGCATCATTGGCAAAAACTGCTGGTGAGGGAGAAAGAAGTGCACACGAGTGTGCGTTGTGTTTGTGTGTGTTTGTGTGTGTGTGTGTGTGTGCTGTGTTCAGTGTCTGTCTTTTTCAGTCAGTCAGTACGACTGTATGTTCGCCTGTGAGCGCTGTTGTTTTAAGTGCGTGTGTGTATGAGCAAGCGCGTATTTAAAGAGGTAGCAGAGAAAATGCAATCAGAGCAACAGATGACAACCATCCATCTGTAAAGACAGTAGAAAAAGCCGACTTTCTATCTACCTGCTCTCCTCAGCTCCGAACACGGGCGCCGATGTTTCAGTCCGAGCCACAGGCCTTAAAACTGAGGCTTAACATGAACTGAGATCTACTTCAAAATCTGTAAATATTTAGTCTGATGATTTTTCACTTCAGTTTCAGGATACATTTAAGTGTAAACATTTCTTAAACAAAAAAAAGCTTCCTAATATCTGTCGTATCTGTCTGTTTCAAATGGCTTTTTTTTTTCTATTAGAATTTCATTCTTTTCCCAAAAAGCCAGGAAACCGATAACGTGATGTTGCAACAGAACAAATGCATCCCTAAATATCAAATCAGTCAATCTGTGATTTTTCCAGATCTGCCCGAAGTTTCCCACCAAAACAGCGGCTGGTGGTAACAAACGTGACCTAGAAGAACACTTAACATCTGCGTGCTGTGAGCTGAAACGTGATTCATTAGTCGATATAATACAAGAAGTGATCGCTAAAGGCTTGGTGTGTCATTCACAGCATATCTGTTTGAAGGCCTGTTTTGTTTTTGAAAGCTGAGTGAAAGCAGCAAAATTAAACAAAAAGGATTCGGAACCAGAGTCAGTGGGTGTCAGAAGAAGAAGGCAGAAGTGCTCAGGTTGGGCTGGAGCGGCGGTGGGTGAGACTTGGCTGGTTGCTGAGTGGAAAAAAAAACAAACACTATTTGTAGCTAGAGTATCTAAAAACGGGATCCCAATGTTACAAACCCCTATCAGACGTTTGAGGAAGGCGAGAGACGGACACACAGGAAACCTGAAAAACCAAAGCGAAGCAGACCGAGGGACACCGGCGGGTTGGGTGTTAAAGTTCAGGCGACTGCTTTTTTACATTTTAGATGTTAGGACAGAGCAGTTATCAGAGTCCAACTACCACTCCCCTTATCTGGGTCGCTTTGAATCAATTCCGAGACCTCTGTTCCTCAGTCGTGTGAAGCTGAAACCCTCCGCACGGGGCCGATCGAGATGGTTTTGACTTTTAACTGTACTGGCAGCTGTGTGGAGTCCCATCAGACAAACACAACAAACGCGTCTTCTGGCCAGATCAGGCAGCGTTTTACTAAAACAACACCGGTTAGTTTAGTAGCATCAAAGTGTTTTGAAGGCATCGCTTGACTCAAGCCGGACCGGCTGCCTCCTGTTCTGCAACAGTCCAGATTCTCATAGTGCACCGTTTGCCTCTGAAGTGTTCACTGATGAGCAGACACGTTCACACAGCAGCTCTCAGCCCCAAATTTCATATCTGAAACTTGTGAAACTTTTCTAATCTAGGATTCTTGACATTAGCCCCAAGCTAGCAGTCTGTTTCATTTTAACTCCTGTACTATTGTATTAGTTTTTAGTCTTTTTTCTTTTAAAAATCTCATGTTGGACTCAGTTTAGTTTGTTAGTTTCCAGAGTGGATTTGCTTCTTTCAGTTTAGTTTTTCTTTCAGAATTTTTTTAGTTTTAGTTCAGTTTTCCTGAAGTTCTCCTCATATTTGTTGTGTTGAAAAATCAGACCAAAATGACAAAGACTAAAACTAAACTAGACATTTCTTGTCTCTTCTAGACATTTTTTATTTCATTTTACACAATACTACACATTGTTTTTGTTTTCTTTCTTTTCTTTTGTTCTTTTCTCTCTCTTTTCTTTTTCTAAACTCTATTTTTTCAGTCAACGAAATATTTTTTCACACCTAGTTTTAGTTCTTTGTTTAGTTTACTTAGCTATAATAACCTTGTTTTCACACTTGTTTTTCCTCTTCTTTTTTAAGTATGTTTTGCTTTGTCAGTTTGTTTTGACTTGTATTGACTGGAGAATTAGCTAAGAAAAACAATACCACTCTCATATCTGTACGCTAAATTTGAAGCTACAGCCAAGAGGCAGTTAGCTTAGCTTAGCACAAGGGGAAGCCGCTAGCCTGCCTCTGTCCAACTGTAAAAAACACAGTTTGTGTACAGATTTAACAAAGTATGACGTGTTGATTAGGGAGCTTTACAGGCACCTGTAGGCAGATGTTTTTTATCTCGGACAGAGCCAGCCTTGCCCTGTCCCCTTTTTTATGCTAAGCTAAACTAACCACCTCCTGGCTGGGGCTTCATATTTAGCATACAGATATGAGAGTGTTATTGTTTTTCTTAGCTAATTCTCAGCAAGAAACAGAATATTTCCCAAAATACAAACTATAGGAAAGCTATTGAAATGCCAGGGGAAGACAGCTCTGTCTGAGGTAAAAACATCTGCCTATAAGTGCCTCTAAAGCTCACTAATTTAATGTTATAATTTTAAAAAAAAAGTTTTTTTCCCTGCTTCTGCTGTTTAGGCTAGCTAAGCTAAGCTAAGCTAAGCTAACTTCTAGCTTGAAGCTTCTTCTTGCTGTAGCTAAAGACATGACAATCTGTTTTTACAACTTGTCTAATTCATTGTCTTTATAAACTTGCTTTTTATCTCATTTCTTAACTCTTATTTCATTATCTTTTAATAGATTTATCATTTTAACTTTCAGTTGTTTTCTTTTAACTGTTTTAACTTGTATTGTTTTTACCTGTCTGAACTTTATAAATAAAACTGTCTGGCCTTGCCTTGCAACATTAACTGGTGCCTTTGCTCCACAGCTCCACGTTTTCCAGATGGAAATTGAATAAATTAAATACTTTTTGCTGTTCATCAGATCTAAAAAGAATTTGGGCACATTCAGCTGCTATGTGACCGTAGCCTTACTTTCATGCGAAGTTTTTAACATGCATTTATACACTCCAGTGATGACATGATGTTAAAGAGGCCTCTGATCCACTGACTTTAAGATTTGTAGGCTTATATTGAGATTTGAGGTAAAAAAAAAAATCATCCAGCATTTGAAAAGAGAAACGAGATAAAAAAAAAAGGAATATGCTGTACATATTACACAAAAAAAACCCTTCTGAATTAGTGTTAAAATTTTATCATAAACACAATCATGCCTGCGACAAAAAAAAAAAAAAAAAAAAATCATATATATGTATATGTGCGGAAGGGAGAGGTAGTATGTTTGGTTAACGCAGCACCGAAGCTTAGCGGCACGTCATCTGTTTGTAGAGACAACAAAGACAGAAAACACAGAATGAGGCAGAGATGAGGATCGAGTGAGTAAAGCAGGGAAAAAAAAATAACAATAAAAAAAAAAACAGAGAGAGAAGTGACAGTTAACATTTAGAAACATTGGGATCCACTCATATACTGACTGGTCTACTGGCAAAAGAGGATTTCTACTGGACAACCGTCTTCTTTTATACAACTGGCAACTAGTTTACTGTACGTAAAAAAACACTGCAAAGGTTGCTGAGGAGAGAGTTGTGGCATTGTCTGTCCGTGTGTGTGTGCACGCATGTGTGTGTGTGTGTGTGTTGTGTGAGTTTATGTTTGGTTCCCTTGAAGGCTATTGTGAAAAAGTCATCCTGTAAATTATTGAGGTATCTGGTACATGTTTCCAGCTGAGTGAGGTTTCTGTAAGTAAGGCTACTGAGGTGGAGCTGCTGACCTGGGTTGAGGGGACGAGGGGTGAAGAAGGGAGAGACTGGGACGATTTTTTTGGGTTCGTTTGAGCGCTAATGGCCTCTCGCTATCAGCTACGATGTTCTTGTTAAGCATAAGTGTACAAATTGTAAGCCAAACTGTCCAGTGGGTGTAATGTTCTCTGTTAATAATGGATAGTAAATCATCCACAGAGGAAAATCAATGTAAACAGCAGCTTAGCAAAAGTTAAATGACAGATGTTTAGCACTCGGAACCCGAAAAACCGAGCAGAATCTTGCCCCACCACCCCGCCCAGCATTCCTTTTCAAACAGATGATGTAGATGTTGGTGTTTTATGTAAAAAGTCCACTTTTTTATGCATTTCATTTCACTATTCTTAAACAAATCTGTTCTAAAAATCTGAATTTCAAGAGCTGCGATGCGATACACAGAGAAGTGAGAAAGGTAATGTCACGCTTTGGGTTTAGGAGGCGACATTTCGTCAGTCACTGCACGCTCTGCCTGTACAGCACGTAACTACACCTGCCTGTGGCGATTCTCATTTGAAAAATACTTCTTCTCTTCTGTACAGATTCTACACAAGTCTTCTGGAGGTCCAATCCGAATGCTTTGTTTTTTTTTCTGGGTCAAACAGGACAAAAAGGAGCCATTTTTCTGCATTGTCTTTTTCACAGTAAAGTGACGCGTCCAATTCCACAGCAGCTGTCCCACTGAATCCCCCACCCTCCCGACTCCCGTCAGCCCTTGGTGCACCACAGTTTTTCCGAAAAGCAGAGCCTGACTGGCTGCTGAGTTAAAGCTATGAAGAGTAAATCCTGCTGTAATTGGCTATTGCAGAAGAAGAGGCGGTTAGATGGTTGGGTGATGAATGAAGAGGCACGCCCATGCTGTTGCTGCGACTGTTTGCCATTGGCTAAATCCTGTATCAGTCAGTTGAGGCAGTGTTAGTTCATGATCACTTGATTGTGTTGGACATCGTGCTTCTGGAAAAGCAGATGCAGCTTCTTTTTTTTTGTTTGTTTTTGTTTTTTACAGAGCTGGGGACTGCCTTTCCATTGACAATGAAAAGATTTTGCTCCTCTGTGGTCCTTCCTCTCAGGCTGCAGCTCCAGGTGTGACAGAGCTGCACCGACAAGTCTTTTATTTTTGTTTTATTCCATCAGAAAAAGGAAGGAGAATGAGCGCCAGTGTCCCTTCCCTGTCCGAACAAGAAAGTGAAGCCACATCATCGGTTAAAAAGGGGCTATTCTGTATTCACTCTCTTGAAATGAAGGGAACGAGGGAAGGGAAGCTTGTTCATTTGCACTTGGAAAAGGCTCCAGGAGTCCACCACCCTCATCTCTGCTTCATTACAATGACGTCCCAGCGCAGCAAGCCAAGCGCTAGCAAGACAGCAAACTCTGACACGCATTAAAATTGACAATCTTGAAAAGAACAAAAGAAAAAAAAAAAAGATTTTCACCAAAATGAAAATATTATGGATATACTGTATAATTGTCAAAAGCTTATCGATAGACTTTAGAAAGAGAGAGAGAGAGAAAGAGAAAAGATGTACATCCATAAGCTTGGAATGGACAGAGAGGACGCTTTCCTGGTGATACTGAGTGGTCGGGTGCCTTTGAAAAGCTGCCGGAGAGTTAAGGACGTTCACACTGATGTTTTACGTGTAGATCGTACATGAGACTCAGCTGGTTGGAATGCTCAACGCAACCACCACTGGGAATGTTCAGTCATATGAAGCCGTTGCAATTAACACATCAGATTTGCGAGTCCCATCATTGCACGAATAAGAGTATAATCCAAAACAGGGTTGGACCAATGCTGACCCTTGATTAAGGGTATAGTTTGGATGATTTGAAGTGGGGAGTGGGGTTGTATGTAAGATGTCGGTTGACATGCCCCTAGTTTGGAAAAGCAGCAGGAATACCCACATAGGAAGCAAGCGATGGGTTGCTGTGGACAGGGTCAACAGCAAAACTTATTTTAACCACCTAAAAAAATTCAATATCAGTTCAAGCATATGCTATATTTAAAATACTTCCATCCCTTTACCTTGCTGTCGGACAAACTTTTTTCCAACTGGAAACTCTCAAAGGCCACCAGACTTCATTAGCAAAATCAGTCATTTTACCTCACAGATCAAGGAAGTTGCTCATCTACCTCCGCCTCCATCAGGTTGTTAGTTTGTGTTACAGTGTGACTTTAGTGTTTTAGAAGGTATGATCTGATTCACTGAAGTCGCACAATAACACAAACAACGAAACAGAACAAGGCAGCGGTAGACCAGCTACTCCCGTGTTCTACGAGGTACAAATCACCGTTTTTCCTTAGGGAGTTTGGTTGGTTTGAAGAGAGCGACATTTGGCATACGTAACTGCCTAATGTCACTCATTGGAACTCCTGCTGCTTTTCCAAACTGGGTGCTTGTGAGCCGCCATCAACTGTAGCTAATGCAACGACGATCAACAAGTACCTCAAACAATCCTACTTCAAATGATCCGAACTGTCCCTTTAAGGACTTCATTGGCCAGTTTGGTATCATCCAGGTTCTTTCCTAATCTTCTTTCATCTATGTTGGCTTGTGAAACACCCAAAATCAGTATTTTGATTTTTTTTAAAATTGTTAACATTTAAATTTGCAGTCAAATTGATCCACTTTCAAGAAGCCATTACGGTCAAACCCAAATCTGACAGTCTTCTACACTGCAATCTGATACTCCTCAGTAGCTTGCCCAGGATTGCCACCTCTGTCCATTCTAGTTGAATACAACGTAAGAGTCCATCTCCTAATTGCATATAGTGCTGTATCTCCAGAGCATCTTGCCAACAACAATTGAATTCTCTTAGTATTTTTGCCTACATTAATGTCTAACTATGTACAGACTTAGCAAGTGGTATTTACAAAGTTTGTCCACAAGGGGGTGATCCAGGCCTGCGTGAGGGGTGAGCATGCACTGTGTCGACAGAAACGTGATATGATATGTAGTGATGTCGAAAAGGAACATCCTAAACCTCGCTTATGTGGCTGGTGTTGAAATGATATAAATGTGACAAAAAGGTATGAGGCTTGATTTTATATTTAATATAAAAAAAGTTCTTCCTCATGTGTTTAACTCTGCCCTGCTGTGAAGAGCATCTGAAAGATTTCATTCCAAAAAGATTACAGTCTATATATTGTTTTACTACTGTACATCTGTCTCTTATACACATCTAGATGTGTATAAGAGACAGGATATTAATCACTCCGTTTTAACACAAATGACTGTGTTTTAAAATGTAGCCATTTAATGGGTATGTCAACTCTAGCAGTGACCTCTAATGGATTTTACAATCATGCAAACCGTTTCATAAGAAGAGTTTTTAATTGAACAGATAAGCTTAGGAATGAAAACTTGTAGTATTTTAAAAAGTTTCACTTTTAGCTTACTTATGCTGTTATTTAGTATGATTAGAAATCACAGTGATGCCTAGAGCTTCAAAAACAATCTCTGTCTTATGATTGTAAGCTTACGCCACACACACCATAAACACCAAGTACACAAAATCATCAGACAAACTTTTCCCTGAGGCAACAGCCGGTAGTTGGTTTCTGTCCAACGAACTAGCTCTAACTGTCTTAGCAGCAATCTAACCAGCCGAACAAATATTTTTGGATAATCACTATCCACGAAAAACATGACGTTGTGTTTGCGTATGTCAGTCTACAAACTTCACAGGTCCAAAAAACGACAACATCCAATAACAGAGAGGTGCTTCCCTGCACTAAACCCTCAGTCAGAGCCTGTACACACACCCCCTTGTGGTCCATCAATATTCTCATATACTGTACACACATCACAAAAATAGAAGGACTCCTCACACACTTCTCAGTGCTGTCTTATGTGTGTGTGCACATTTGTCTTTTGAAAGATGACACATACACACACAACAGAGGAGGCGCCTTCAAATCCTCTACATTATACAACACTCAGAACTATTTGCTTCCATGGAAGCAAACATGTTTCACTCTCTTAAATATATATCTATATATATATCAGCTTATACGTATCATTTATATTTATATAGCATTATACATACATTCTTGTTTTGTGAAATTCCCTTTTGTCTTGTGAACAGGGAATTCCAACCGTAGCGTCTCCCTCCATCTAATCCAACCTCCTTTACTCATTTTTCCAAATCTCCCCTTTCTTCCCACCGTTCCCATGCTGAAACATTCCGACTTAAAACTTCCTTTCTTCACTTCAGCTGACCATCTGAGACCTCTCTTCGCACGTACACAGATACACAGGGCTAAGCAGGAAAATGCACCTGCCAGACTCCATCTTAACCAAGTATTTTACTAGTAAACTAAATATTTCCATTACATTACATTAAAGGTATACTATGCAGGAATTTCCTAAAAAAAAAAAAAAACATGTATAGACTCATATAAAAACAACACCTCTCAGTCATCACTTATGACCCTGGCGCTGTCTCCGTCTCTCTCCTTAGCTCTGTATCATGGATGTTTCTTTTAAATCTTGCATAGTATACCTTTAAGTTTGCCCCATGGGTGGCCATGCTGATGTTTAATATATTTGGATATCTTTGCTGTAAATCAACAATAGTTTATAGCTATCTAACACTAGTGTAGCGACATTACTAGCGATTTATCTGTACCTCACAAGTGCCAGCATGGTTAATATGATGTAAATCTGTGTATCTCGTCCTGTATGTCATCGCGACGATGTGAACATGGAACAATGTTATGAGGATGATGGTAAAAAAGGATGTGACAGTCACATCCATCAAGCTGTCTCCACTGTAAAAAAAAAAAGTAATAATAATGGCAGGAATCGAGCAGTGATGTTCGGGGGAGAGGTGGTGATGAGAAAAAAGGCGATTTTGTTTTTTGGAGTTTGTGGATGTGGAGAGGATCAGGGATGTCCGTCTGTTCCAGATGTCTACGAGTCAGGGTATCTGCCCGATGTCATGACATTTAATGCGGTACTGTGTTTGAAAATCCAGAGGTCAAAATATAATCTGGTTATCCAAGTGCTGTAGAAATCCACAGCATATTCAGGTGTCTTTAATCCATAAATCCAGAGATCCAGGTATCTTGCTGTTTGAGGTCCGGAGGAGGAGGAGGAGGAGGAGGAGGAGAATGGGCAGATGATGAAGAAGTGAAGGTTACTGTCTACCTATCTGATTATCCATCTGTCTCCCACATGTCCAGGTATATCAGGGCTGGGGTTTTCTTGGGGAAAAGGCGGTTAGGGTTGGTTAATCATCCTGTGTGTGATGAGTGTGTATATGTGTGCGAGCGTGTCCTCCTTCCTCTGCTATGACACCTCGCTGCCGAACACCTCCAGCACCAGCGGGGTGAGCTGCATGCTGTGCTCGGGCTGGAAGGAGAGCGAGCGGTACTGCTTGGAGTGCTCCTCGTTCAGGCTGCGCAGGTCAGCCAGCTTCTGGATCATCTTGGCGTAGAGGAGGCGTCCGCCTGGGTGGTTGACCCGGATGTAGGCCTGCAGCGTCTCCGACAGATGGTCCTGGAGCTGCTCGATGCGGCCGTGGTCTTGGACGCCTGGACGATCTGCCATCAGAGAGCGGAGAGTGTGCGTGTGGCCATGATGAGGGACGTCACAGAGAGAAGCAGTCAGGGAGTAAGTAGAGGGGAGTGAGATGGGGAGGTGGAGGAGTGGAAAGAGAAAGAGAACATCAGTAATCATGGTCCATGGACATGTTCTTAAGGACTGGACACAATTGACGATATTTAAATATGTACACTTCCAGCACAAAACATAAAGACATCACGACTGCTTTCTACCTTCTCATTTAGTTGCTATGACATCTTCTTAATTTTAGAAAGTGTTTTACTCAGCTTTACCCTTTTGGACTCATGCTATCCCAATTACCAAGTTTTTGTGGTGTCTGTCAACCTTCCCCCAAAACGTGAAGAGATGAAGACAGGAGGGGAGACATACGCCGCTGTCTATTCCATCCCCGCCTCTCAAAAGTCAACTTTATGCGTATTTTTATATTCTGAGCCTAAGTACTGTCAATAACATGCACTAAAACCAAATATCACTCCTATTGTTTTTCTTTCTCTGATGGGATAATTACATCTTACTATATTTCTTGACATTTTGGCGAATCTGCACCATGGAAAGTCATGTTATATTGGCTACTACCAGTTAGACATGAAGCTTTGGAGGTTAAAAAGACCAATCAATCATTTCTGATACTGAAGGAATCGTTTCACAGCTTTTTTCTATTTTCACCTCTGCCAAGGAGGTTATGGTCTTGGTTCAGTTCGTTTGTCTCTCAGCAGGATAATGGAAAAACTATTGGCCTGACTGTCATGAAACCTGGTGGGTGGGAGGGTGTAGCATGGGCCAAGGAAAAAACCCACAAATTTTTTGGAGAGGGTCTGAATGACAGGGCTCATACACAAATAATATATTTTTCACTTTCATTAACACTGCGAGAGAGGTCAACTGTAACATCAGCGTCTACAGCAAAATGAACTAAATCTGTTGCGCATGCACAAACCCGTCCTAATTAAAGCGAATGGTGTGCCGCGACTAAAGCAACAAAACAGTCGACATCAATGTGGAGACAACTGCAGCAGGCATGTGAGAAATAAGCAATGTCTAAATCATCCTCACTGCTTTTTTGTACAAGTTGACACAACCAAAATAAGCCTATTTGAAGATATTAAGATATATTGGTTGCACTTGCAGAGTTTCATTATTATAGAGACTCGACTATTGGCCTTGGCAGAGGGTCTGCTCTCTCACAGACAGTAGGATATTGCTGTTACTGGACAGAGTCTGTAAGATGTCAGTGTGTTCCGACGACTTGGCTATGATGACACTGACATAAATTGCATCAATTGGTCCGAAGAGTTAAAAGGCGGTGTTTTTCCAAAGAGTCTTGCTCCATCCTATTTATTTAAAAAGTTTTGGTACGAAGACAGTAGTGAAATAACAATCCTAAGCCTTGAGGGAAAAGACCATAAACAGGTATGGAGATCACATTCAGCTCTTTGGATCATTGACTCACAGTTGTGTTAGACAGTGGAAACAAACAACCTTTGAAATATTTTCGACAGTCAATGAGTCTGCATCATCTATTCTCGACAAGGCCTCGCTGCTCAAGGGCCTCGTTCAGCGATTGTGTTCATTCACTGTTTTCAGCTGGTCACTGAAAGCTCACAAACAAGAATTTCCGACGTTGTAACTTCATACTTTAATCTGTTGAACAGAACGTTTTGTCTTCCAGGAAAAGCTTTTTTCGTGCGTGTTACTGGCAGCATCAAAAACACACTACTGCTCGGGTGAATCGAGGTCAGCGAGCAACATAAACTGTGTGCTTAGTCGTCAGTCAATCTGCTAACAATCTCACTCTTAAAAAAAAAAGAAGAAAAAAAAAAAGGCTCAGCTGGAAATATACCTCCACCACAACCATGCAAATGAACACACACACGGTCGGGCAGTACCTGGGGAGAGCAGGCAGATGGCCATGAGCAGCACGTGTTCCTCCTCGTGCAGGTTGAGTTTCTTCAGACCGACCTGGAACTTCACCAACGGCTCCAGCAGCTCCAGAGTGTGACCCGCTGTGGAGGACGACACAAACATACCGTCAGTGCTGCAGCGTCAAGTAAACATACATTATATTGTGTTTTTCTATTGACTTATGAATCCAAACACACTTTATGCAGCCGTGGGCTTTAAAGAGGACTCATTACTCTCAGTGTGTATTTGTACATTGCGGACAGAGAGCGTTCCTCCCTGGCCTGCATGATGAAGAACTGCGTGTGTGTGTTTGTGGCCGCTTTATAGCTTCCATCAAAATACCTGAAGTCAAAACCTCGTAGTAATGTGCAAGTGCGCGTAAAAAATCAGTGTGTGGGTGATGCTTGTAAGTCTCAGTTATATAAGATGGGAGGAAAAAAGGGGGGGGGGGATCACAGCTGTGTCATCAGCTCCAACATTGAACACTTTCCCCTCCTGAGAGCGTGTATTTATGTACACGGGGACGTTCTCATCAATGCAGTGCTCGGCGTTGTGGCCTTCATGGAAACTTCCAGAGGATTGGGTACACGAGGACGAAGAAGAGCGTGATCAATAAGCAAGGTCACTGACGTGTTCTGTGTGTGTGCCGTCATGTGTATCCAAACGTGCTGTTTACAGTACGCGTTCATGTACTGATCCTGCAGTTCAATGTTTCACTGCGGCACTGTGACAGATGAGATGCAACCAACCCTTTGTAACATCATTGATGCAGTATTTGAAGTCGGGGCCTCCGCAGCTCCAGGACATGTCCTCCAGGCTAAATGACTGGTTTGAACGCAGCATGATGATCTCAATGGCACTCGACTTCAACAGGGCGATCTGGTCCTCTGCTGTCAGCTCTCTGGAACACACAACCACGCATTCAGTATGTTACTATAACTATATGTTTACAGTCAAACAGCATGTTCACAGGTCTGATTTCACCTGCTGGGATAGAGTTGTCTTTCTACTGTACCAACTGAAACTCATAATCACTGTATTTTAGTTATGGGAATTGCAAAATCATTTCACAGTTTAGCGCTAGACTGATATATCTACCAGTTAGAGCTGCAAAGATTAATCGATTAGTTGTCAACTATTAAATTAATCACTATTAAATTATTTGGATAATTGATTCACAGATGTAAGTATTTTTTTTAAAGAAAGAAAAGTCAGAATTCTCTGATTCCAGCTTCTTAAATGTGAATATTTTCTTGTTTCTTTACTCCTTAATGATAGTAAACTCAATATCTTCGGGTTGTGGACAAAACTCCCCTTCAGGAAACGCAGATAGACATTTTTCACCACGTTCTGACATTTTATAGACCAACCAACTCATCAGTTAATATAGAAAATATACAACAGATTAATCGAAAATGAAAATAAGCATAAATTGCAGCCATACTGCTAATAACAGCTTATCATACAATCAATAACAAGACAATGAAGTGCGGTTTTGCAATAGTGTAACCATTACTCTGTCTCTCCAGCAGAGAGCACTGACAAGTACATGTTTGATTCAGTACACACTGTATCGTGTTCATCTTAAAATAAACAAATAATAATTGAAGGGATCCTTTTAAAAAACGGTTTGTGTTTTGTGTTTATGTTAAAAAATGAATACTGACTCATAAATACTTTTAAGATTATTTCCACTCTGCAAAAATAAATCCCAACATCAGTTTAACAGATTCACTATCAGTCCAGTTATAGGAAATTAACAACTAGCAATCTGGACAATCAACAAGTTAGCCAATCAAGTTAACAACAGCAAAATACTTTCTTTAAAAATAAATAAATAAATAAATAGAATAACATATAAACATACAAAATATCAATTTTAAAAAATGTTAAAACAAAGTCCCTTTAAAAGTCAAACTCTAAACTAAACTAAACTGAACTAAATTGTTGTCTTGAAGCCAGGAGCACTATTGCACAGAAGAGTATCTCAAACTGATGTTGCTCTATGTTTCTTGATGGGAAAAAAAAAAAACATGTGTCAGATGACAGAAGATTTTATGAAAAGTGAAAAAAATAAGAGCTCAGTCCTTGAAAACTGTGCTAAATATGGAAACTGAAGCACGAAAAGAAGTCTTGAGTTGCATTCAGACTGAATATGAAGATGTTCTTCTATTTTTCACCCAAGACATTTTCAGCTCAAACAATGTGTACTAACTGTACAGACAGAAAAAAAGACAGAAACAACTATAGCTTCTGGTAAGTTTTGAAATTATCCTGAGCTGTTACACACATGTAGTCTGTGTCCAATTAGGAGGTGGCAGGAAATGTCTGTACTGTTACATCCAGTGTGTGGCAAATAAACAAACTGCAAAACACTCCACAGTTAAAGAGGTGCAAATTAAGTGGGATGAAAATCCACTTGAAACTGTATGCACCAGTAAAACAACCACTCCAGATAAAATATCTGAATGTCCGCACAACACACACACACACACAATCCATTTTTATCTGTCAAAAAGTTCTAAACCACCTACACTTGTGTGTGTGTGTATGTGTGTGTGTGTGTGTGTATGTGTGTGTGTGTGTGTGTGTGTGTGTGTGTGACTGACTGATACGCACAGCATGCTCAATTAATGTATTATATGGTTACTCTAGCAACAAAGTGTCCAACCCGAGGCTTTGTGTGGCCATAAAAGTAACACGCGTAGTGCTTGTGTGTACACATACTGACATGTTGTGCCTTCTTCAACCAATCCCCTCCTCATGACCCCAGAGACTCAAGCCCCCTACAGTGTATTACATTCAATTTTTATTTACTGTAACCACAGAACTACAGTATGTGAATCTCCACACACCGACAGATGCAGGGATAACAGGAAGGAAGAGCAACAACCTTCACCATCGCTATCATATCTATTGCACTGAAAATGAACTCGTCCCTTCACAATTTCCCCTTAGAGCCTCTAGATATTTGACTTGAAATAGTGAAAATCCATATATGATATCAAAGTTCAGTGTCTCATTAAGCATCCATAAAAATCTGAGTGAAAATTAACATTCTCTTTAAAAACCTAGTTTAAAAAAAAAACGTTTTGTTTAGACGTAGGTCACATTTTGATTGACATCTCTCTCAGGAGTACCACAGGCTAAGCAATGTACTGCTGTGGACAAGGCAGCACAAAAATATATTTTAGCCACCTAAAATAAAAAAATCTGTATCAGTTTTAGCGCACACGACAGGAAACTGCTGTCATATACTATAAGCCAAATATCACTGGTTGACTGCTTTGGCAAAAACAGTACTTTTGCGTCACAGAACACAAGAGCTGCTGGTCTAACACTGCCTTAATCTGTTTGTTTCTGTCATTGTGTGACGTTTTTTTTGTTTGTTTGTTTTTGTGGATCTGAACCAATATTACTTGCTGCGGAATGAGGCAGTGGTAGACAGGCAACTTCCATGTCCCATGAGGTAAAATTAGTGGAGACTGTAGCAATACAATAGTTTCAGTTCCCTGTTGTTGAGTTGCTCATTCAGACTCACAGAGGCAGATTAAGCAGCAGCACAGAGGTTTTGTTGCAGCCGTTAGAGTGGGATACGCAACTCATGGAATTTATTTTGTAATTTTTTCGTAACAAACAAAACCACGCCGAATTCAAGCCCTATATCAGAAAAAATGCACAAAGACTTTGATGACAATATTTTGAATTTGGGTTAAAATGTATGTACAGAACACCCTAAATTACATACTTATGAGGCTGTTGTAGATCTGGCTTTCTACTGGCTTTTTCAAGCTCTTATCCACTTTTTTTTTTTGAGATTTGATCATCTCACTTCATTATTCTATGCTAAACAGACTGCCCTGTCCTTTTTTCCTCAGTGTTTCTTTTTAAAAAAAACTGCAAATATAGAAAAAAATGTAGAGTTGTCATTCAAGTCATTTCAAACAGTAATGTCTGTATTTATTAATGCTAAGAACCAAGAGCTGACTTACAAAATAGATAGGGACAGTTTTGTGAATTTCCTTGTAAGAAAATTTGTTGGCTTAAGGTCTGATGAACGATAAAGAATTTATTCACTGCAGCACTGAGCGATTTAGATTTCATTTTTTTTGCAGTGTCTTTGAGATAAAGAAGAAATCCCAGTCTCTTTTATATCCCCAGAGAAAATCCCCTTATCTACACGCAGCCGAAACTCAGCTCCAAACATCTGAATAATATACCCATGACGCACCGCAACAAGGCCAACAGCAGGAATACATGTATGTAAACATAAAGCTATCTGCACATCAGCGATTATTCTTCCCGTTTCCATTTCTGTTTCAAAACATGCAAACACACTGGATGCATCCCTATATTGCAGATATATCTTCCCCTTTCTTTTATTATGTGGTCTCTGTTTCTGCATACATTTATAAACTTATCTCTCAGCTCAGCGTGTGTTCATAAAGCCACAGCCTGTTCTGGCGTATTCTTGGAAGAGCTTGTTTGTTTGGGAGTGATAATAGCGTCTCACCTTACCCAATAATGTCCCGCGTACATGTAGGCAGCAAAATCAATATGCTCTGTGTGTGGTTGGAGGGCTTGTTCAGGCCGCTAGCCTTTGTGCCTGTACGTGCTACTGGTTGGGTGCAGCAGAATTTTACCAGTTGACAAATCATTACCACAAGTCAGTAAAACAGCAGACAGCCACAGAGGTAATAAAGCTAATTTTTCAACATGGCTAGAATATGATTTATGGCACCAGAGAATTAGAACCTGTATGGCATATCAATAGCAGAGCTGTTGTGAGCCAATCAAAGGTGTTCCTGCTGACCTGCAGGTACAGGTCAGCTTCAGCAGTCTGCTGCAACTACACACAGCACACCATTAAAACAACTTCATTATGGCTGCGCCTAACAATTTTTTTTTCATTGATTCGTCTGCCAATTATTTTCTTGATGATTAATTTTGTCTAGTAAATGTCAAAATAGTAGAAAATGTCCACAGCGATTTTCAAGAGCCAAAAAGTGACAAATCATATTGTTACACAATATCATTTAAGACAAACAAAAGCAGCAAATCCTCACATTTTAGAGGCTGGACAAAACAAATGTTTGGCATTATTGTTTCAATCGTTAGAATTATTAAAAAATACTGGTGAAATTTGACTGTTTCAGCACCTTGATGTAATTTTGAACAACACACTCATTATTAAACTGTAAAATATTCAGACTGTTATATATCTTAGCCTGAAGTGTCTGATAAGCACATTTGAGGGACAAAGTGACATCAGATTTTTTTCACTCCTTAACACTGCTATCGGACCCAAAAATCCAGTATTGAATGACCTTGTTGACTCCTTGGATAAACAAGACACTGTGCCAGAGAGCAATGCATGCTGCTACACTGTGCTGATCCCTCAAAATCTAAAATCAAACTCAATCACTGCGGTGATGCATGTAGTCTGTACCTGAAGCCTGGGATCATCTTGGCAAAGCCTATGACCTTCTGGATGCTGTAGGAGACCAGGTCAGCCAGGTGGGGCAGCATGGACAGCTTTGTGTCCTCCTCACTGGAGTCTGGACTGCTCGCGCCGTCCTGGTACATCATTAACAGGCTGCTGAAGTTCATCTTGGTGTCCACCGACTCTGTGCGAGGAGGAGATTAGAAGATGAGATGAGTGTTGGGGGGAGGAAAGAGAGGGGATGGGAGGTGAAGAGTGCCGAAGTGATTAAAAGGAAGCGTTTTGAATATACAGAAATAGCAAAGGTTAGAGGTTAAACAAAGTGAGACAGCAGATGAATTCACAGTGGACATAAAAGATGTGAGAGGAGTAACGAAGGGTGACTGCAGTTTGTATTGAGTACTTTAAGAAAACACATTTTAAGAAAATGTTTTAAATCTAGTTAGAATGTAGTCTTGCATAGCCAGATCTTTCTCCAGTGCTGTGTCAGCGCTGGAGGAAGGTCTGGCAGCACATTATCATTCTGCTTCAGGAGGAAAAAAAACAAACAGTCTGGCTTGTTTGTACGTCTTTTAATCAATCACAAATGTCTTGAGCACTGCAAAGCCTAGGATGCAGAGATGATGCCCCTGCAAAATAGTGTCTGGAGATAACTTGTTTTGGCAGAACATTTCCACACGGTGAGGTGAGCCCTGGCATTAAAATGGTTAAATCTGTCCAAAAGAAGGTAATAGCTGCTAACTTGTTTATGTTCATCCTGTTCGATCAGGTTAGGGCTGCTTGCCGTTTTCAGTGTGTACGCTGTTACCTTGGATGTTGTTGTTTCCCCTAGCAACAGGGCTTTCAAAAAATGGTAGCAAGCAGATTGTGGAGAGGACCAGAAGAAGGATATTATAATTTTGGCATTGAAAATAAAATTTGGCATTAAAATCTGAAAAACTGGCATTGAAACACTGGTATTGGAAAAAGTTGGATTGGCACTGAAACAAGTATTGGCACTGAATAAAGTTTGACTGAAAAATAAATCACAGACATTAAAAATTATTTCATTTTATTTTTACATTTTTTTGTATTCTGATGTGTTTTTCTATGACAATCATTTTTTTTTATTCTGGCAGTTTTTTTTTTCAGTATTACTTTCAACTTTCTGTCACTTTTTGGCATGGAGCGCATACTTGCCAACCTCGAGACCTTAAAAATAGGGAGGATAGTCTCTGAAAAAAGTTTCAGAGACTTCAGAGACAAAATAGTAAGTACAAAAGCATTTTTGTGAATATTTCTAAGTTGTGTCTCAGGAAAAAAAATACGGAATAATTCATACCTCAAGAGTGAACTATAGTAAATCTCTAGCATAAATTAATATTCATCAGTTTTCTTTCAATCATTTATTTTTTTGCCTTGGCAGATTTTACAAAATGCGTGCCTCTTTCCTTTAAAAGTTTTCTTAAAAAATGCAAAGTCTGCTTTGGTGTGTTGTTGTCTTGGAAGAAACTGAGGACTTTAAGAGTTGAATAGGGCTAATACATGCTGTTAAGTGTCAGAAACAGGTTGGGATAATGAAAAGGAGAAAAAGTGTGAAAAATGTGAAATTATGTCATAAATCAGGAGAAATACAGGAGCATTGTGATCCTGGGAATAAATACGGAGAGAGCGATGAAGAATAAGAGTCTCCAGGGAAAATCAGGAGGGCTGGTAAGCATGGTAGACTAGAGGGGTGTGAGGGGAGGGGCAAGGGGCCATGATTACATATCTACATACTAGGTTCACCTGAAGCTCCCAAACCACAAGAATGTTGAGTTTGTTTCTCTTTGCTGTTGTTTTTTCTTTGACTAGGGCTGGTCCAAAAAAAAAAAAAAAAAATACCGGTACCAATACCGATACCTTTAGCTCTCTGCGAAGAACTATAGGAGAGAGAAACAGACTTGCTTATGTTTTGGGAGTTTCAGTACAAGTGTTTGTCTAAAGTTCAGTTTTCTTTTCGATGCCAAATGATATTTTCAGTGTCAAAATTATAGATGTAAATTATAAAATTATAAATGTAAATTATAAACGTTACTATTCTAGCCCCTTAAGAATGACGCCTAAAATAAATGGCCAAAGAAGGGCTTATACCCATGAGTATGACTATTTGGAATGTGAATGATTATACTAAATTTGAAAAAACAAAAAACAAAAAACAAAAAACAAAAAACAAATATGGGTTAGGCAGTAGCTCAGTCTGTAAGGACTTGGCTTGGGAACTGAAGGGTCGCCAGTTCAAGTCCCACACGGACCAAAAAGTACGGAGTGTGGACTGGTAACTGGAGAGGTGCCCCTGAGCAAGGCACCAAACCCCTAACTGCCTGGGGCGCCTGGATGTATGTGTGCAGCCCCTCACGCTAACAGCTCTCTCAGATGCATGTCTATAGGTGCTGTTTGTGCATGTGTGTGTATTTCGGTATAAAAATTAAACAGAGTGAAAAAGAATGTAATTCCCCCTCCCAGGGATTAATAAAGCATGCTTTCTTCTTCTCAGAAATAACTCGTATAACTCATTTATTTCTTTACCAGCATTCATATGAATGTCTACCATGCTGACTTTTGTTCTTTGGGACAACTAACAGCTGTAATGAAGCTAGGGTTTTGAAGCTAAAATGAGTAATACGAAACAAAAAAAGCAAAATGCAAACTCAGATGCGAAAAAAAGTAGGATATCTGCCTCTTCTTGCAAACTAATTGTAACTAAGAGAAGAAACAAGGACACGGCCAGGACGATACATGAAGGTCTTAGCAATGAATACAATATGAGACAATGAATTGGATGCCATGAATTCAAGTATGTATACATGTGGATGTTTGCTTTCTGAGGCATGAGGAGAAAAGTAGTTGTTGAATGGACTATAAGTGACGCACTAAAACACAGTATGAAAGCAGATGCAGACAGACAGTGGGTGCACAGTTACTGCTTATTTATGTTTTTTTTTTAAATCAATGAATCTCTTCATGACTGTGTCCTTGGTAAATTTAACCCTGAAGCATGAAAGTGAACAAGGACAGGAGGATAAGGACTCTTTGTGCATCTCACCAGGTGAGTGGTTGAATGAGTCAGAGGAGGCATCAGACAGAGAGTGAAGGGAGGCAGCTCTGCTGGCACTGCGTGTTACTGGGCCTTCACGCACTGGAGGCTGCGAATACACACAGAGAAACACAAATATTAATATCCTCACTCTAATACTTTTATGCCTCAAGGGTGCCACCTGGAACTGAGGAATCAAATCCTGTACAAGAACAAATCATCACCACACACCAGGAGCATGTTTCACAAAGTGGCATCACCAGGTCACCTGGATATGCTCTTTTTACTTAAGCCCACGCTTGGCATTTGAGACAAGTCCTTTAAACATTTAATCAGTAGAGCTGACCAGTAGTGAGGTGTTTTCACAAGTGGAAATTAAATTTAAACATGTCATAATCTTAACTCAAGGTATCTGTGAATAACATGTTACAATATATTGATTGATTGATTGATTTTGATTGATTGAAGTGTTTATTTCGAATATGAAACCCAAAACAACAAAAAGAAAATAAAACCAAACATTTCACATAAGACATAGAAATACATATTCGAAAAGGAGTGAGAAGAAGTATAACTTATAAACTCCCACCCCTTCTCCTTAACTAATGAATAGTAATTATAAGCTTCCTTGTAAACCTGTCTAGATGCTCATCCCTGATACTTACAGATGTATACATACATACATACATACATACATACATACACACATATATATATATATATTCAGAATCAGAATCAGAAATGCTTCACTGATCCCCGGGGGGAAATTGTTAGTGTTACAGTAGCACCCTATCAAAATAGAAAAGAATAGAGGTCTATGTATATACATAAGCATAGAAATATAGAAATTAAGACAGAAATCCTGTGTAGAGATAAGTTTAGAATGAAATACAATAAAATAAGGTAAATTAGAATAAAATAAAATATGTGCTTTATACATTGACTACATACAGGATAAATAACAGGAGTGCTGAAGGTGGACAATTGACAATTGTTATTATTGCACCACAAGTATTAAACAGTTGAGATTATTACACATACAACCATATTGTTAGAACAATGATATACTGTATATGTAACTAAAGAGCAGCTTGTAGCACTGTTAAGATGAGTCCAAATCAGTCTATTTACTTGGAGTGACAGACACCAAGGGAAGACTTGTAGAGCTTGTAGAACTTTCACAGGTCGAAATTACATTTCAACTAGTCAAAACTGATTTATAGATATCTTTGATTTAATTGTAGATATCAGTTATTCCTTTCTACTAGTAAGAATGAGGATTAGAGATATCTACAATCAAATATCCACATGTTGAGAATCGACAGGGCTTAATGTAGTACTAGTTCCACATTTTGTGATGTAATTTCCACTGGTCAGATATCAACAGTTGCATTTCAGATATGTTTGGGGTCCCTGCACCTTTTCCAAAGTCAAATTCAAGCAGGTTCATCATATTAAATCAGATGTTATTGCGCTATAAACAAACAAAATTATATTGTGGTTGTATTGTGTTGTGTTTCATGATAGAATTTTACAGATGAGAAATTAAAGGAAAACACAACAAAGTTTCGTGTTTCAAAATGTGTCACCTGTTTGTGAGTAGACTTGGCATCCTATATAACATGGCTGAGCCAATGTAAAACAATCACTCAAACAATTACTAGACAATAACTTCCTTCCATCTTTTTCTCTTTTTTTTTTTCGTTTTAAAGCCAGTGTTCATTAAAACAGCAACCCCCTGGCATGTTGTTAGCTCCCACTCAAGACTGGCAGATCACACTGAGTGTCGCCACAGGTGCAAAGTGGCAAGAAAGGCTCGGGCTGACTTGTTTTCTTTTGTGAAACAGGAAAAAGCAATTAGGGTCTCTGTGACTTATTTTATTTCTTTATCTCAAAAGTAAACAATTTAGTATGAAAGAAATGCAATTATAATTTCAAGCGGTTTAAATTTTTTTTATACAAAATCTAAGCACTGTTCAAACCTTGAAAACATTACATTAAAATTCAAGTTGTTTGGATTTCCAGCACCCACATCAACCCCATATGTTGCCCTAATTAGCATATTCATTTTGGATGTGTGGTGGAAATTCCTTCTTTAATATCTAAAATTCAATTCTGGCTAGTTATAAAAGGAATTGTAGATATCTCAAAATATAACTGTTGCTAGATATATTTAATTAGAATTGCTACTAGTCAAAATTACATCATGGATATGTTGTTTTCTAACTCGTCAAAAAATGTAGATATTAGGCTTGGGCACTTAGTTGGGAACTTAGCCAACAGAAGAATTATTTGGAGGTAGAAAAGAAATAATTGGCTGATGATTTCATTCAACTGCCAGTCAGCCACCACCAGCTGCACATAATCTCTGTTTAGTCCATTGATGTGTCGGTATGTGTTGTGGCAAAGTGTCATTATTTCCTTTTTATTCATTATTCTTATTATTATTCTCTATTATTGCTTACATTTTGCAACAGAAACCAAAAGTTAATTAATTAATTCTTAAGTGCGTTAGCTTATTTTTACGTTTACACAAAGATTAAAGGTATGACAATGTGTGCTTTTTAAGGCATTATCAAGTAAAAATATAAATTATAAATAAAACAATTGCTAATAAGTTCTAAAGCACACCTCAGTTTTATTTGACTGGTCAGAGGTGCAGTGAAATTTTTTCCGTGTTTTATTTTTAGGATGACTTCATCTTGCAAAGGTTCACACTCAGTTCAAAGTTACACCCACAGCTCAATATCTGGAAAACTGAGTTATTGGGTATCTACTACCCAAATGGAGTGTGGTTGTGGCTGTCTGCACACTGTGTGCTAAATCACAGACACATGGAGAAGTGTTTTTTAGACTTTCTCAGACGTTCCATCCAATCTGCATCCCCCATCTCATTTACTCTGGACGACCCAATTGTCGCCGTCCGCGGAGAGAACGTCCTGTATCAAGTTCATGACGTGGAGGAAGAAAATACGATGCCGCTGTCGGGCGGATAAACACCTCTGGTGAATCGTGTTACGGGTGTCAAGTAAATTGGAAACACAAAAGGGAGACTGTAGCTGATGTGTTGGTCTGCAGTAAATATGGCTGTGGTTACAGACATTATTTACTGCTATCTCAAGATCAAAGGAGCGGTGCTGAATCCCATTACTTTCATACACCACACAATCAATTTACTCCTCACTTCTCCATATATGTTGACGTAACACTCATTAATAAATCTGGCTGTCACTACCACCAACTGATATGAAGAAAAAGAGAAGATAAATTAAACCAAAGAGCACAGCAGATTACACAAAAATGCACCAGAAGTAAATTTTAGTTTTGACCAAAAACCAAAATGTAGATGTGAATGCACTCTTCTGAAGCAGACTCGTACATAATAACAATAATCCCTTTCAATCATCACTTATGACCCACTAGAAGTGTGTGTTGGTGTCTGTATCGGCACAGACGCTGCCCTCTGCCCGTATTGTCTTACCTACTCATATTTTTCTGTGCTCAGGATGTTTCTGGGCCTCAGCCTGTTTGGCAGTGGTGTCTAGCCCCCAGCCAATAACAATAACAGCACGCAGGTTTTGAAGGCGAAACTCTATAAAGACACGGAGCGACCAACGCTTACATCACGTTCTCTCTCTGTCTCTCTCCTCTCCTCTGCTCTCTGTGAGAGCTGCAGACAGAGATAAACACACACATACAGAGGCAGAGCGGACTGAGGATCGCTTTGGCTGTGTTCATAATGTTTCATGTTTAGTTGTGCTTCAGAAAGTAACCGCTGTGAAACAATCAGAGAGCAATGCTTTATTTCTCTGATTCACTGCTTTGTTCTCACTGACGCCAGCTCCTCTCGTAATTCACTCTACATGTCTCACATTTGTTGAGCCTGTGAGGAGGGACCAACTTTGGAAAGGTACAAACAATTCGGCATATTCTATCTTTAATTTAACTTAATAATATTTGTTGTATTGCTTTTCTTATGTAAAGATCATAACACATAATTCCTGAGCCACATAATTTCTGTCATTTGCATTGCTAGGCAACATCTAGCTGAACAGGAAGGAGTTCATAGTGTAAGGCTTTTTTTTTGGGGGGGGGGTTCTTGTCATTTCCAAGAACAGAGAGCAGTGCTTCATTTTGCTGCATGATATTAAAACGGTCTCTCCAGTGAAGATCTCATATGTCTCATATGTGTTTGTGCTTTTATTTTCACAACAATCTACACTTTTCCTCATGCTTTATGAGCCTAAATGTGTCTATATTCCTCTGTTTTAAGCATGTGACTAGACTGATCATGTATCGGGCACTGAATACTGACCTACACTTAAAACTGTGCCTGTGTAAACAGCCTGAGTATGGGAAGGTGTTGCTCCGCTAGCATGCTGCTCATGTAGACAGGATGTCACTCTCTCACTTTCACCTGTGACTACTTCACATTTCTTTATTCCCTCCCATCTTCTCTCCTTTCCTTTGTAGCTGTCCCTCAGACTCAGGCTGTCATTTTCACTATGGCTAACATCATTTCTGTTTTTCTATTTAAGTCTCTTCCTATGGTTAGTTGGTTTGGATGTGCAGATTGACACAAATTTACCAAGCACGCACATAACGCTGAACAGCCTGACTGTTGCTGTCTCACTGGTGTAATAATTCAGAACCACAAACAAAACACCCATATTACGCGTGTCCCAATATAATCTGTGGTTACTAAAAGTTAATTCACACCTTCCATCCAATCTCTGTTCTCATTGGCTATGGTATAAAGTAACTGTTACCGCTGCCTGCTGAAAGTCCAATATGAAGAAGTGGCAGCCTTTCCTGGTGTTTTAGCTATAATTGTAGCCTTCTTCAGCCAATTACAGTCATGGGTACAAGCTAAAAGAGAGAATGCCAAGGTCTGTAGTGTTGTGGTAAACCAGAGCAGATGCTATCCATATCCTACTATTACAGTTTTTTTGTTTGAACATCAGTTCTTTAGCATTTAACCTCAAAGGATTTTTGTTCTGTGGTGGCAGGCTGCTAACTTGAAAGAGTTTAGCAAATAGACTGTGCTGATAAAAACGTGTTTTGTTTCTGTATCAATTGTATGCTCTTTACTGGAAAATTGCAGTCTGCCTGATGGCGTGATTCAGGGAAACCTCCCCTGCTCCACCCATCTTCTTGGTGAAGAACAAAGTGATTTTGGCTGCACCGATGTCAGTGTGGTTTTGGTAAAGGAAAGAAACTTTGTACTGAACTAACCCTGAAGCGGGAGAAGTCAGAATAGGAGGCATCGTAGGTCTTGTGGTGAGCTTCCACCAGGGACGAGATGATCCGGGCCTGCTCCTCATTCAGACGTGGCCTCATGGCCTCCCGGGCTGCCTCCTCTTCTTTCCTCTTCATTATCATGTCCTTCTTCCTCTGAACCTCTTCATCTGTCAGGATAACTACAAGAGATGAGGGAATAAAGGATATATTAAAATATCTCGCACACACACACTCAAAATTACTGGGGTGCCCAAAGGAAGAATGAAAAAATCAAACGAGCCAAATCAGTAAAGTTGACCCCAGCATTAAACTGCTCCTACATCATGAATCATTGACAATTTGAATCCATCAAAAAAAAAGAACCAAAAAAGTAAGGAATTAATCAAGAGGTAATTTGATTAAAACCAAGTAATAAAACCAAGTAAACTAGGTAATTGATCTGGACGCCTCTCACTGTGTCTAGTCTAGTGAAAGTAATGGTGTCACATTGTGTTGTTACAAAACACACTCTTAACACCATCTGCACTACAATGTTGTTACACACGGGGGAAGGTAATAATTTTCAGCACAGAATCAGTTTAAGTGTGTTGTTTGGGCAACAATAAGTCAAAGACAGGTGACATGTTTTCTGTATTGAAGTGGATAACAATACCGCCCAAAGATCCAAATAAAATATTAACATTTTTGCATCAAATCACTTAGTTTATTTTGATAGTTTATTGTCTCTCAGGCTGATATGTCACAATTCGGTTTCTGTTGGTTGTCCTCTCATCAAGGTATCTAACATTTTATTAATTTAAGGGTTTGGATCTAATTATATGATGAGTTTCAAGAACACAATTTTTTCGTATCTATTTTTTCACACCTTCATACCCTCCAGCTGTTTCACTGGGGTACTGAATATGGTATGTGACAGCATTTAAGTTTAAACACAAATACTCTAACATCATAATGTGATTTAAAAGCCTTTTATAGGGTCTTGAGTAAGTGTGTCCCCTCAGTGTTGCCATGAGGCAGGAGTTGTTAGTGAAGTTCAGTTGTTGAAAATGTGGGAGAGAAAATAAAAAGAAGCTGTAGCTGCTGGTGATTGCACATTATTTCTCCATGTCCTGTTTATTATTTTCTTAATAAACCTGCCCAGTTCGGGGCTGGTTGGGAAAGATGCTCGGTTAACATTGGCGGCAGCAGTGTTTCTTTTACTGGCCGCTGTCAGCGTGCTTCTTTCAGTCCTGCTGTTGTTATTTGCACTATTGTTTTCCTAACTTAGCTTCTTCAGTATAGCTAGCCAGCTAACTTCATTTCAAGCTTCGGAGGCCAAACACAAAAAAGTTGTAGACGTGGTGTGGAGATGAAGACCCTTTTAAATCCAGTATGGGAATGTATGTTGAATGCTGGCCCAGCAGGGATGTGAGAGTTAATCTGCCTGCTCCCTTTCTAGAGATGGGAGCCAGAGATTTCTTGGCTGAGTAAGACATATGGATGTTCCTGCGACAGTGGGAAGCAGCGGTCACTACAGTGGTGAGCTGGTGAGGACATTGTCATGTGCCAAATCTCTGGTGAGACCTCTGGTGGTGCGTGCTGAGCACTACAATACATGACTTCAATACAGTATCTCTGTATCAGTTTAATAAAAGAAGAGCGTCTTCATTTTTGATGGTACTGAAAATCGTACCTTCAAGATTTCTAAAATCTTTTTTAAATATCCTGGTATACTGTAATACTTTGATACTGCCCAAGCCTAGAAATAGAGAAAAGGACGTTTTGACCCACACCGAGTTCTAATGTTGTACTTCATTGCCAAAGTGTTTGCAGTTTGAGTGTTGGAGGGGTTTCATGGCCTGAACTGCAATAAAAGATATAATGAATTCAGTTTGAGGATGGATTGTGGGGTTGTTGAAGAAAAAGTGCTCCTTGTCAGCAGTAAAACAAAGTTAGCTTTCAAAACCGGGTGAGCGAGCTGTAATGTAAGCTTCAAGCATTTCCATCCCAGGTTACGTGAACCATACATCTTCTTCCTTTGGCACGCAGAAAAAAGGCCTGTCATGTCTGGTGCATTTTCATACGGCTGATGTGCCGGGTGTTGGATGTTTAAGTGCCTTTTGCCTTATTCATGGTGCAGGAGGAGAGACTGCAGGCAGAGTGGCAGAGTGGAGCGGAATGGATTATACATACGGTTTATAGTGACTCTTTTTGGTTTGACTAGATGAAAATTCTTTTGAGAATTCCTGGGTTTGCATGTCACTTCCACATGTCTCAGAGCATTACATTACTTCGTTTATTCACGACACTCATTATTTATTACAGATCACAACAGATTTAAATCTATCTCTACTGGATTTAAGAGATACAAAGAAAAGATGTTTTTTTAATGTTATGTTCTTATGTAGAACAGGCCATCATGATCTGAGCCCTCTGACCATAATAAGATGCCAGAGTAATGAAATCTACTCCGTCCTTACAAGGTTTTAAACCAACTTCCAGGCAAAAATGCTAAAAAAAAGTTAACTTTTGGCAGCCTTAGCTAACCTCACTGGCATGGTGAATATTTCTTGATGTGGCTTTACAGTATAGGCAAACCACTGCCTTTAAATTAATTAAACGCAGTTATTGGGAAGAATGTTATATTAGTGTCATCCCCTGCTGTAGCTTTATATGTTAAACTTACCGTAAAGCAGCAATAAATGTGTGTTCTGAGTTTGTCACACCAGAGAAACATGTGTTATTAACCACCCGGCCAAATTTGAATGCCTAAAAAATGACTAAGTATGTAGAATTAGGCCTCAAAGTCATGAAAAAATAAGCAGTTTTCTCTGCTCTGAAATGCTGGGGGTGTGTCCACTCCACTGTCTCAGTGTCAAACACCACTAGGACCTGAGAGCGACCTGAGCCACGGACGTTCCGTCTGGCAGCTTTATTGGACATGTTTGAGCCACTACAGCCCAGGTGACAGGATGGTATTTTTTTTAAATTTCGTGCCAAGTTATTGCAACTGAAGTGACCTGAAGTGAACTGCTGGGCTGATTTGGACTGAGAGGGTGGCTGAGGTATGTTCATAACTGACCATTGGGG
>JAJHUR010079134.1:36901-59852 GCA_027495735.1 Lutjanus campechanus
GGGGGGGGGGGGGGGTGTTGTTGGTGTGTCAGTTCCTGGGGCTTATATAGCATTGGAAGGCCATGTCTCTGGCACATCACCGAGCCATAGCTCTCGGTGTTTTCACATGTTTTTCAGCAACTACGTTCTAAATGTGTTTAGAAGAAAAACTCCCTTTTTCCTTCACAAGGATTTCAGCTTATTGCAGCAAATGATGGAGCAGAACTGAAAACAATGGCGCCCCTGCTGTGAAAATACCGTGTCAATGACAGAATGACGGATGCCAAGCAGTGATAAGTGGCAATATTATGCACTGAAAATTCAGCTTTGGTAGGCCGCCATGAGTGGGTGAATATCGCACAAATGCTGAGTCAGACGCATTAGCTACAGCACCTCAGTCTACTGGCTTTCTAACCTTTCAGTTTTAGGTCTCTGGAGGTGGTTTTTCTATGGCTGGTACCTCAGAGACCTCTGAGATCTACCTAAGCAGTTAGTCTGATTGGCCCACTTTAAACAGCTGATGTGGAGAGGCTATTTTCAACTCTCAGACTCACACCATTGCGTTCTGTACACCATTTTGGTTTTGTTTGAAAACATACAATTCCTGCAGTACAATATTTTTCTTTAAAAGACGCCTCTCAGCAACAGGCTGCATGACCAACATCTGGATGTGTATTACAGAGTGGCCACTGATGGTGTGAAACAGGAAATCTGCAGTGCCTGAAGAGGTTTTATACAATGAAAAACAGGTGGCTTAAATGTTCAGTGTGTGGACGTGACAACTGTAATGAGGTGGTCTGAAAAAAATCCTCCTGTGTTACAGTTCTTGTTCGTCTACTTTAAACACAGCCGGTTTAGTGCTTAAATTGAAACACATTACGGCACTACATCACTGTCACTGATTTAATTGAGTTGTAAGAGATTACACATAAAATACAAACCAGCCTTGTAACACATGTGCCTGTAAATTCCGATTATAAAAGAACAAACTGAACAAACACACCCATATATACTGTACATATGCACATATATTAAACTTTAAAATGCTATGTTTAGGTGCTTGTCTAATATATGATTCAGAACATTTCTGTTGAGCTCAGAGAAAGAAGAATGACTACTAATACCACCCTCACCACTACTATTACCCATGTCTACAGAGACCGTTCTGTTTGATGAAGAGAATTTAAACCCCTTTAGGTGAGATAATGACTTTTTGAATGAATGAATTTTCATTTTTAGGTGAACTATCCCTTTAAGGCAGGAGGGAACCCAGCCAGTGGATAGAGAGCTATTTAAAACTGAGAAAATTGTGGGACCAACATTGATTTAAAAAAAACAAACAAACAAAAAAAAACTCTTTGAAGAAATCTGGCAGGCATAAAATCTGAAGGACTCGATGAAGCCTTTACTTTGGCCATTGTGCCATTTAAAGCTCATGGTGAAAAGTCCTAAAAGTTGAGCAAGGCAGAGTGGTTGCAGTGTGGAGGAGAAGGGTCACCAGTGGCAAGAGCAATCTGAAGTTTTATTTAATTTATTTTGGTTGTGAGGGATAAAAGTTGCTCATGGATCATTGGGGTGGCTTCAGTTTGTTGGCGAGGAGGAGGGTCAATTAGGGACTCAATGGTTTTGAAAAGAATTCTGGGGTTATGACAATTTATTTAATGATGTTAGGGAAACAGAAGGAGCTGTCATAATTTGATATGAAACCACCAGGTGGTCCTTTTTCCATATCCACTCTGCTTGCCTGCATTTTCTCTTTATTTCTCGTGATGTTATTTAGCCAAGGCGCGCTGAGAGTTAATTGGACTTTCCAAATTTTACCAGGTGCTATGGAGTAAAGTCCATTTGCTACAGTGGTGACTGCCTTATGAAATCTGTCAGCAGAGTTTGTGTTGAGGACAGAAGAAGGAACCATAAGCAGCCACTATGGGAGCGGGAGGTGGGAGGAGAAAGATCAGAAAGAAAGATCAGAGAATTCCTGAATAAAACCAGAGTTAGATTTTGGTGGTCTGCAGATTAAAACACAAAGTAGTGGGGCCTTGCCATTTATCATAAAACTGACTGGTTCAAATGAGGAGAAGTTTCCAAGTGAGAACAGGCAACATTTAAAATTCTCTGTGAATCACAGCCAGTCCAGGAAGAGTGTTATGCCATTACTGTTTGATGCTGCTGGCGACAAAACACATACAAGCTTTCTAGCGCACACAGGGAAATGTCCAGAGAATACAGAGCTTATAACACATGAATAACTCAATATTTCCTAAACTAAATTTCATATCTTGATTGCAATATCTAACAAGTAAATGCACATGGTTTTCTTCTTTGGTATATTGTGGCAACCTAAAAATAAGCACACAGGGAATGAGGAAACTGCCCAGAATAAAGAAATACTGTTTCATAACAAACCAGAAAATTAATGACTTCGGTGGTATTTTACAGTTAGTATTCTTGTCCTCCAGGTCTGAAGCCTGGCTGGCTCTGTGAGTCACCGTCGTTGCTGGAGTAATGCACTGACCCCTGAATGCCTCGGCCCATATTATCCTTTTGACTCTCTGCCACAGTGACCGATTACCCATGAGGCGCTCAACTGTGCAGACAGACAGACAGACAGCATGACTGCCAGACAGACCGCGACTGCCAAAGAGAGACAGGCCCGGAGCCACGAGGTCACAACGAGCGCAGATACGACGGCAAGTCTGACGCGCTGGCAGCTACAGGGAAACTATGTCACTATTCATACTTTACTGACATTAAATTTAGCTTCATCAGATGATGCTGTTTGTGCAGGGCTGTAGGCATGGCATGTGCCGTTTTTTTAAGAGATAGAGACCTTGTTCATGTAGGCTGAATGCAGGATAAAAGTTCCTTACAGCCATCGTAACCTACTCTAAATTAGCTTGTAACTGGTGGTGTTATTTTAATGTCTTCATCTGTTAATAGAGCAGTTTCTGAATGGTTTATCTGTTACCTGATCCTAAAATGCCAATAAAATATGTATCATTTGGCAAGCTACAACGTTAAGCCTTTATAATAGTAAGTACATATTTGGATCAAAGAAATAAACACACCAAATAAATACATACTTCACAGTAACTGCTAATTTAACCGACCAATGACATGGCATGGATGATTCTAAATTAAATAGTGCTCAGATCATGCACTTCATACTAAATACTGGTTGTTTTCTTGGAAGCTGTAAACAACTATATTTTTAAGTGGATTTTCAGTGGTTGCACCCTGGATTGCAACCACAGAAGCAGCGTTACGTAACCGCATAATGTGGTGATGCAGACAACAAAAACAACAACAGTTTGGCTACACGGGCTTAAAAAGGCAACTGAATGGATCTGACTGCTTAGCTAACCAAAGGATTTACTTGGCTTTCATCTCTTTTGACCCACCGTCATTAATTAGGCTCTGGCTACACTCCAATGTCCATCCAATCCCGAGCCAGGAGCGGACTGCCCATAACCACTCCTTGTGGTGAGGACATCCAAGTATGCAGCACGGAGCCCAATCATGAATAGGCACAGTTTGGTCAAAGTTTGGCTCAGGCCGTCAAAGCAGCTATTCTAAGGCCGGGGACATGATTGAACCAGTCAGTCTCCAGCCAAGTTTGAGCCCTGGATGGCATCATTAAGGCAGGAGTCCACAAAAAACAACAGACCATCAAAAGGAACATCTTGACCACCCCACAGCGCTTGGCAGACGCACAGCAGTTTACCAAAGAAAGTTTGCTGTTTGGAGAGCAACTGATTGGATGTGGTGATGTGGTGCCCTGGTTGGCAGAGACGAGCAAAGAAAGAAAGACAGAAAGAACAGTAAGGGTTTGGTCAACACCAGCGATGCCAGAGACACTGACAGAGAGGGAAAGGCAGAGTCTCCCTGTTGCGGAGGCCAGAGGTTCACAGCAGGTTTACTCATTAACCAGCCGACCGACCAGTTAAACACAATGGGGACTGCTAACACTCAGATTTGGTGTGATATATGTCAAGCTGCATTTGGTGTGTGGCCAATATTTTCCCACTGGCACCCTGGGCATGTGATGTTTCAAGAGGTAAAATCAGGTCACCCAGGCGTCAGGGCAGTTTGACACATGCTGAGTGTGACGCAAAATGGCTTATCAATAGATCACAATGGAAGTGAGCATGGTGGCAGCAAGGCGTGAGTATAAACACATTAGGTGGCACTTCATTGTGTCTACTAAGCAATTTTAAAAACGTGTTTAATTCATGTGGGCTTTAGCCTAACCTCAGATGCACCTTTGTTTCCTATCAGTTAGCACTTAGGAACTCTGTGTAATTTGAAATTAATTTGTTGGTTGAGTTGCTGCTAAAATAAATGTGCTATAGAGAGTGCTACAGGGATGACTTATTTGGGCCAGCCTGAAGTTATAACCACTCTGGTTTGCTCCACAAAAAGCCAATAGTATTTTTCCACTGGATTTTGGAGTAGTGCAGAAAATAAACTCTGTGATGAACGAAAGTATCTGCTTGCCCAAAGCAAGTAACGTGCCACTTCAGGCAAGTAAATGTAGCAATCTTTGGCCCGATCTGGGAAGAGGTAAAAAAAGAATTAAACAGGGTCATTTGTTAAGGCACGTCAAGTTTCCAAAAAAACGTTGCTGCGCCATAACAAGCGCTGACAGCATCAAGCTTGCATTGCAGCTTAGAGGGCAGCCAACAAACCCTCCTCCAGGGCGTTGTTGGTAACACGAACACTGAGGCAAGTCGGGTAATCACAAGACTGACTACCACTGTTTATCATGTTCCAAAAACCACTCGGCAGCGCGCTCTGTCGGCTCCTCTGTTTATTTAATAGCCAAAACATCCCACTACTGTGCATGGGGGATATAACAAAGGACAGCTCTCTGTTCCCAGCTGAAGGATCATGCCACGCATGGTGTGACCCTGAAATTTGTGCTATAACCAAAAGAAGTAAAAGAAGCTATAACCAGAAGAAAAAAGCTAACGTTAGGCTATAAACCAACTACACCAAGGTGACATGACTGAACGTCACCACCACTAAGTAACTAGTGTTCAGGGTGATGGCTGTTAATGTTCTACCTCATTTAGCTACTTGTTGGCAACCACGTTTTTTAAGACACATATACATTACTAATTTCACAAGTAGGGTATTTATTGACATATTTTATGTCATATAAGAGAACGTGAAAATGGCAACCACAGACCTTATTTCAGACATCTAACCAAAAACTGAACCAGAACTGCTAACATACTCACTCATTTACACGTTTTAGGACTCATTCCTGCAGCACTTTATTGTGAGCGTGCCATGAACACAAAATGTGTCCACAATAAACACAGAGGACTTATTTTCAACTGAACTTTTTGGTTTCTTACAAATACAACAACACAGAGAGACACAACATTTGATTCTTAGCCATCATACAAACCTATATGGATGGAAATGGTCTGAAAGATAAGCAAGAAAGTTTCGGAGACCAAGCCTTTGTTTTCTGGATGCATATACAAGACTATTGGACATGTTTTTGATCTAACCAACATAATCCAACCATAAATCGAGCCTCTGGCATTTATGGTAATGCAGGTGTAAAGGTTGTTATAGATGCTGAATACAAAAGACCCAGAGAGAGGATGAAGAATATGAATTAGGGAGGCAAATGGAGGGCAGCACTGCAGGAGAAGCTTTACTAGTGAAAGGCACAGAGGGCGGGAATTCATTCATCTAAAGCCTAAAACATTTCAGACGCTCTCCTGTGATTCTAATCCTGTTACAAATACACACCGGCACAAACAGACAAACACAGCAAGCAAATACATACGCTCGAACACTCGCAAGCGGGGAGGTCTTTTCCTGGCATCTCTCTAACCTCTGTCAAACAAGGACAGCCGAGGGGTGTTTACTACGAACTCAGCTGGCACAGCTCACAGAGGGCACACACACACACACACACACACACACACACACCAACACAAAGTTCTGATCTGAATGGTGGTGAAGCTTAGACAAAAGTGCCGATATAAAGAAAGGATAGCAGAAAGGCAGAGAAACACAAACCCACAAAAATCAGAGGGTAACTAAATTGCAATCAATCCTCAAAGGTGCATTCATTATATTCATGAAAGCATCTTTGAGGATTAAAAATTAAGAATTAAACTGGGAAAACAACGTATAAATACATCCTGACACCTAATCCTGATAGCAAAGGATTTTAATCAGTTTCAACAACTTTCCTGAAGCCACAAAAAAAAGCCATTTTAAAAAGTTATGCTACGATAGATCAATTTCATATCAATTTCAGGAGTCAGTGCTGTCACAAGATTCCCAGTGAGACAGACTGATGAAACACACATATAATTAACTGTTAGGAACACGCTAATAAGAACAACATGTAAAGATCTGCACAAAACATTTCCTCCTTGTCAGGAGTCATATGAGTCATATGAGCGACTTACACTGGTCACAGGACCAAAGCCATACTCCTTATAGCAACCACAAATACACACAAACAACAACATGGAGATCCATGACCATGTCTTCATTATTAACTCCACATGCTGGTATGTACTTTGTATGTGTGTGTTCCATATCTCTCTCCGTGTTTGGAGACAACTTCAACCGAGAAACAAACAGAATTGGTTGCGAGTCTTTCAGCTTTCCAGAAATCAACGCTCAATGCCACACCTTCATCCTGACCTCAGCATGTACTTTAATTTTTAGGCGCCCTGTTACCATGTCCACATCACCAAACAGAAACACAGAACAAGGATGCACACAGACAAAGTAAACATAGACTCAAAATGAGGCAAAGATGGTACATCGACCGCAACCTACTGAACCTCGATTTATTTATTTTAAATAGGAAAATAAACTTAAACATGGGCCAGGTCATGCACAAGGCCACATCTACACAGAGGGACTGCAAGGGTGCGTTTGGTATTTTTATGACTGGAGGCGCAAGCTGCAGCCCATACGCCAGTTACTCACACTGTCTCAGTCCTTTTTCCAGTTCATAAAGATTTGTGCTATAGCTATGAATGCAGACGTAACAAGGCACTATGATTGCTTTTGCTTTACATTCTCAATTTGTTTTCCAACATATTGCTGCTCAATTTTACATCAGGGCGAAGACCTCACAACTTCACCACAATCTTGTCAGCACATTTTTAAAAAAGGCTGATTCATTTTCTTTTTGAGTAAAATAACACAGATTTGCACTGCACAAAGCTGAATAAACTACCAGCATGTAAATGATTAGTTACATGTGTACCAGAGAGCTGAAGTATGTGTGGTTATTTTGAAGCCCGGCGGTTGTTGTGCAAGCCTGAATCAATGGAACCAGCGGATCTGTGATGCATAACAACATTTTGACAACGCAGGTCGCTCCAATCAGACTGCAGATGAACACATACCTGCTGCCTTCGGGCGATTGTGATGGGAATTAATTAAAGCTAATAATGTGAATTATGCTTTTAATGTCAAGCACTAATTGCTCGTATCATCCTGCTTTCTTTTCAGCACCACCCCAGAGTGATTCTGCCCATGAAATTGCAGTTGGCATTAATTAAATAACAATCCTGAGACAGGTTTATTATTGCAGAAGGTACAGTGCAGAATATGAACGAGGCTGCTGACTCTAAAGGGACAGTTCACCCCAAAATCAAAAATACATATACTTCATCTGGCCTGTAGATCTACTTATCCATCGAGGTAAGGGGTCAGCAACCTTTACAGGGCCCAACCATAAGGACTGCCCGCTTGACCGGGGCAAGTTAAATGCCATGTGGGGCAAGTAAATCTGGCAACTCACTTTCTCAAATATGGTCTGTGCTTTTCCTTGTTTATTATCATATTAAACTAAAAAAGTTAATAAAGACATAAAGACAAAAAGTTTAAGACTGACAAACAATATTTTTTAAATATTTTTTTTAATATCATTTTAGCCTTCGGTTAAACATGACAATTAACTTTAATGTTTGTTTATATTTTATTTGATCACCACTAACAAAACATTTTTTTTTACTGGGGAAGCAAAAATTGATCTCGGGCAAGTAGACATCAATGTTGAACCCTGCCTTTCCTATCAAAAGACATTTTTGTCCATGAAAAAAAAAAACTGGAGCTGCAACTACAGAGACTCAAGACTAGACATGACATAGACTATGATGCACATTTTTTTGCACAACAAATTGTTAAAAGAATATCCGTTATTCATTTAAACATAATTTTTGAGATGTCAGCTGTGGACATGTCTACCCTTTCTTGAATATAATGGAACTAGTTGGCACTCAGCTTGTGATGCTCAAAGTACTAAAAAAATAAAATTGAAAAACTCAGCAGTAATATCTCTTTCCAGACATCATGACCCAGTTACCCAGATAATCATTAAACCTTGTTGTGAGCAGTTTCACGTAGGAACTACCACTACCACAACTGCTTCCTTTCTACTCACAACAAGGTCTATGGATTATCTTGAGTGGCTGAGTCATAATTTGAGGAGAAAGACATCGGTGTGACATTTTTGTTTTAAATGTATTTTTTTGGCACTTTGAGCACCACAAACTTAGTGCCATTAGTCTCATTATATTTGAGAGAAGCCTGACATGTCTGTGGCTCAAATTTCCAAAACAAATCGGCTCACACCAAAACAATCTAGATGGATGAATTGACTTTGGGGTGAACTGTTCTGTATGTGGGAAAAAAAAATGGTGGTCTTGCTCCACCCCGTGAAGCTGTACTGTATACAAGCTGTGAGAAACAAAGAGAGCATTTAATGCTGATAAGACTCTCTCTCAGTCCTCCTGCTCGCTGCTCTCTCGTCTTTTCTCAATGAAACACAGACGCTTCAGTGTCATGTGGCTATTTGTGGTCAACTGTGCCCTGCATCATCTCTGTTTCACACAAACACACACACAATCTGTTTGTGAATGAAATGTGGGCCAGACCATTGTGTGTCTCTTTGAAGAAAGACAGCCATTGTTTAGCAGGACTTTAACCCCCCCTGGCTTCCTTCCTTCCCTCCCTTTCGTTCATTCTCCTCTTGTCATCTACTACTTGTCATGGTTTATGCGGATGCACTGCTGTTAGTTTGTCATGAAGAAACACAGTGTTTTCACTCTTTCGTATGCAAAAAAAGTGGGATGCAGCTCTGATGACATAATCAACTACTGGATAATAATGCAATAATTCGTTGATTATGCAGAATGAAGACACTCCTCGATGTTAGTCGTTATGAATCAGCTGTGACAAGGTGTCATTCTGTGTTAACATGGGACGAGGTGATGTCTCATTCTCGATTCACATCATGTTCTACTTGTATTACACCCTGGTACTGTATGCATAAACAACATGGCTAAGACTTTGACAAAGAGCCTTCCAAATGTAAGGAAATGCAATTTCAAGCTACATTACTACACTTAGATTAACAGCATCTATACAGCACTGATGATGGAAACCCTATCTGGTAGGAAAAAAGCAGAATTACTTACATTAATTATTATTTTCTGCTACTATTTAACCGAACCTTGTGTTTGCCATATGGTACAGCCTGCCTCATGCATATATCCACTATTGCCCGTCCCTTTGTTGCAAATCAGATCAATTTACACCCTACCATTGATCCTCTTGGCTGCTGTTCTTCCCGAATGTCTTTAAATATTAGATTAAATGCTATGCAAGCAGGAAACCTGTTTAGCACTTGCACCAGCCAACCTGTAACTAATCTCTCAACTGAGTTTGCATTTATTGAGCTTCTCTGTCCTCACACGGAGCAAAAGAAAGAGGATATCATCAGCAGATATTACGTATAATTGTAAATAATAATGATGATAGCGAGGTAAAGAGCTTCAATAAAACAGAACCAGTGCAAAATCAGGCCCTTCTGTGACCGGCTTTATATGTCAATGAAGGAAGGTGTTGAATTTTGGCAATGCCCAAAATGAAGTGGAAAAATGAAAGCAAAAAGTTAACTGTTGACGCTGCAGTGGCTGTGGTTTTTCTTGCGAAGCACTGATTCTGAAGCAGCTGCTCTACCTCGGATGCCTAAATGAATATTACATCAAAGGAATGTCAAGCAGAGGCAAATATGTTACATCCTGCCTAAATATCACCTCAGTATCACCCTTAATAAATCTTATCTACTGTATGTGATAATTCATAGGATTATGTCTTCTGTAGTCAGTGAATCTGTAAATCTAAAGTTTCTTTAAACAATTCTAAAATGTATGTCTATAGGGTCAGATATGCATTTTAAAGAATTTGTTGTTGTTTCAATAAATTTCACATCATGTGATGTGACCTAGATAGCACCCTATCTGTCTCAAGCATTGTCACTCACCTTGACTGAACTGTCAAAGTGAAGCTGCACTTGAAACACAGTTAATGCACCATAAGATAAGATCACAACAGCGAAGACGAGCCACAGGCAATCACGAAAAACTGTTGAGACTAAAGTATTTTGCAGCTGAACTTGTATCTCCATCTCAAAGTATGACTGCAACAAATCAGGAGAATTGCTAGAAGGTCAGAAAAAGTCAACCTACACTCTTTCATCATGCCGATGTCGATGCAGCGTTTGAGGCGACAGGCCTGGCAGTGGCGCCGGTTGTCCTTAGTGATGGTGCAGCTCCCGTTGAATGGACAGGTGAAGGAGGCTTTACGCTTCATACTGCGCCTGCGGGATTAAAGTAGTAATTAGTCAATTACTCGTTTAGAATCATTTATTCTCTGTGGTGGTTCATGTACTGTATTTCATCGCAGAGACAAAAGGAGTTAACTTAAAAGCTTCATTGCCGAACACTGAAAGGACATAATAAGTAGGGCTGAGAATCATTTAGAAAATTACAATAACAGTCCCAGTACCAATTACCTTAAAGTGATACTGATACCGATAGAGTATTTGATACCTTTTACACTCCATTCAATACCCATCACGTGAGTGGAAGCATTACTGAAATGATCCCACTGCATTTAGGCGTGTAGTATAGCCATACTTTTGGAGATTTTTTTGGCATCCCGGCACACTGAACTGCCAACTCTGTCAAATACACCACGCTGGACTTCACCACACCACAGACTGTTTGGGCTGTAAGCAGCTGTAGTATCGCATTAAATTGGAGAATGCTTGTGGTGATTGGTTACAAGAAAAACCATGACAAATAGTCATTTTTTTATAGATCTGGATACAAAAAGGATTGACTGTACAAGTTTCAATACTATTTTATACTGCCTGGGTTATTTCAGTCAGTTCCTTAAAAGGTATCGAGTACTGATACCTAGCTCTAATAATGAAAACAATTGTTATTGATGTAACTTCCATCTAATGTCTAAGTAATGCACTGCCTAATTTATAAATACTGTACCATGTATTTCACATAAAGCCTTTTAGTAATTACCAATTAAACTGAACCAGCTCATTCCATTTTTAATGACAAATCAATGTTTGTTTGAAGGCATTGTGTCTTTATTCTCCTCCATTCGGCTGCTGAGACTTTAATTATAATGCTTCATTAGTTTAGAATCCTTGATGAATGAATATGTGTGTGTGTGCGCGCGTGGGTGTTCGTTTGTGCATGTGAGTGAACGTGAGAGAGCAAGCGAGGCAGAGGGGGGAAAAAGGGGAAAAACTACAGAGGGATTATGGACTAGACTGAATAATTTATATTGTTCTGAAGACACTGCCTGTCCATGCAGCAAGAAGGAAAGACATACTGTACCATAACATCAAACAGAGTGTACTGACATCGACTGTCCTACATGCCTTAAATGTTTATTTGCTGTTGGGCAATGGCAACATGTTAAAGAGAAGCAGGGCAGCCAGTGTACTAATATGATGACATAAAATATTACTGTAGATATTTAACATACACATTTATCTCATTATACGTAAAAACACTGGAAGAACAAAAATCATTTGTGCCCATTTGTATCACATGCATTGTTGATTTAAAATGTCATTTTCTGCAAAAATAAGCCTAATTTTTGAGACCGAATACCAGGAAAAACTGAGAAATGTCCATAATTTGTAACTGAACATAACTAATAACAGATTTACAGATTTAATTAAATGTTGGCAGAAGAATCACTGTTAAAGTACTTGATGTCCAGTATAAAGCAAATGAGGAATGCATACAGAGAACACCTCCTCCACATGGAAAGGCTACCAATAACACCTCACATTCAACACAGACCCATCATCAGACACACTTAAAAACTCCAAAAAGCACAGAAAGCAACAAAAAAACAACTCAGGGACAACGCCCACCTGAAGAATCCCTTGCAGCCTTCACACGTCATGGCGTTGAAGTGGAAGCCGGTGGCCTTGTCGCCGCACACGCCACAGATCCGCGGGGCGTTGCGGTCGAACTCCTCCGGTCCGACTACCGACGTCGTCACCGTCATGGGCTCCATCACTGCCGGGGAAAGAAGAAAAAAAAAGAGAGAGAGAGAGGAGATTAGAGGCCGTTTCTCACTGCTGGCCAGCTCCTCAATTTTGAGCAAAACATATGAAACAGAAAAAAAAATTGACTGACGCAGACTGTCTCTGTGTGCACCCATGAATTTCACCAACCTGAAACAAAGCTTACAAATCAGTTTCCCCTGCTTGTGTGTTGTGTGGGAGTGTTGGAGTGTGTGCTTGATGGGGAGGGGTGTGTTTTCCTCTTCTTATACAAACAGGTGTCGGGGTATTAGCATATTTAGCAAAAGGCATCGACAGCCACACTCTGCGTCTCACAGCCATTGGCTGAATGACTCAGCAGACACAGGTACACCACACACACACACACACGCATACACATACAAAGAATATTAAGAATCGTGAAATTACAATGTTAATTGGAAAGGGAATTAATGACAGAAAGAGGGCCATTTGCCAAAGGCTAAGAAATGACTAATACATCTGATACTGCCAAGATGAAATATTCTCTACAGTGCTCATTTTTCCACACACACTCACACCATCTGGCAGTCCCCTATGAAATAAACAGCAGCAGAGTAACACACACCAACAGGCCGACTGTGAGCAAACTAATCCATATCAATCTGTACAGAAAGATTCTCTGTGTGAAGTCTGACTGAAGAGACCAGGATACTTAAAAGAAGTTAAAAAGGAGAGGAGAGGAATTATGGAGTACGGAGGAAACTGTATGTAGTTTGATCAGTGTTGGCCTGTACAGACAAACGCTGACTGACTCGCTCATCAATCATATCTTAGTGCATATGCTGATGTGAGTGTATATATATGTTCACGCTTAAGCGACCTAACTGCATAAAGCCTTTGCAAAAAAAAAGAATTTGCATAAAGACACACACACAAATAAATTACATGAATCAAGTAGTTTTAGTGGCCTATAGTCAGTTTTTGAATGTAGTGACAAACAGCCTATTTTGTTGAGATTGGAGTTGCAAGGATTAGTCAATCAAAAGAAAATTAATTGCCAACTATTTTAATAAAAAAAATCTTCTGAAATGTAAGGCTTTGCTTCTTTTATTTGTCATTTCTGATTAAGTAGTAGTAAATGCAATTAGACAAAAGTAGCAGGGCTGCACAATTTAATTTAAAAAAAGTCATACTGTGATTATTTTGACTGAAATTGCGATTAGTGGATTAGTGGAAATGATCAATTATGCCTTACAATTTTCATGTTCACTGAAAAGAAAAAAAACCTATTAAAATCATGATGATGTTTTACTTATTGAGGTCTGTACCAAACAAACATGTTTTCTTTTATTTGGAGAACAAGATTTTTAGGCCAGGACATCTATGCAGCACTACACTTTTTTTCCCCACTACATTTTTTGCTTTTACAAAAAACTGCGATTTGGCTCTGGTTGTGCGACTGGTTCTGGGTATTGCACTTGGCCATATTGCAATTTTATTGCCATTGCAATTAATTGTGCAACCCTAAAAAGAAGCTATTTGAAGATGTCACTCAGGCTCTGAGAAATTGTGGAGCATTTTTCTCAACTTTTTGCCATTTTATAGTGTTTCATGGTGAAAGAAAGAATTAATTCAAGATTACTGACAGTAACAGACAGGGAACGAGTGGAGAGAGACAGGTATGATATGCTACAAAGAACTCCATAAATAATCCGGTTAACAGGCTCCCCCTCGCCTTGACATGATGCAACTTCGCTTTTGTTTTAGAAAGAAAAACCAAAAGCAAAAGTAAACCCACTTGTTTTGATATGAGAGGCAGAAGGGTGATTTAAACATGAGTGGCAGCTTTATTGGTTTAATTTTATGTTACAATTAAAATTTCACCATTCTCCACAATGTGATGGGTTTTCAATGTGTTCATTTCATTGTTTTCTTTAAGGGCTTAAATTCAGACCTCAGTTCAATTGTCTTAACACTGTTCTGATACCAGGAAACAGTTAAAAAACAGTGATAATATACCATTATATATTCTGTGCTGGCTGTCATGTCAGTGCTAAAATGTGAAATGTACTGAATGGAAATGTGTGTTGAATTTAATACAAGGAACAAAGAGATGGAAATGTTTAATGCAACAAACACATGGTGAGGAGGTTTATGGTGTTGTTATGTTTAAATAAAGACATCTGGGCCTGTAGAAAAACACTGCGGAGAAATCCTGTATGTAAGACGGGGAGAGGTCATGTGAGGACAACTAAATGAGGACAAAGAAAGGAGGGGGGTACATGCAAAGAACTCCGGCTCAGCGGGGAAGAAGAGTCACGTGGCGGCAGAATATAGCCTGTGGGGAGTTGACGTGCATAGAAGTAGGACTCAGATAATGTCAGTCGAGGACAAAGAGATAGGGGGAACTGCCGTGAAGGAGCGGACGGACGGCGAGAGAGAAATAATGAAAGAGGGGAGGCAGGTGAGAGCACAAGCAAAGGATGGAGACAAACATGGTCAGACTCCATTAGCTCTCATTACATGGCCAGTTGAAGCTTTAGCGCCAGTTCTCAGGAAAACACACATATGCGTGAGCCAAGAGGTACTGACTGTGAAGCATCCAAGCCATTACCCAGAACGCACCACGCCAGGAAAACGGGACACGCAATACACTTCAATAAGGCCATCTATGCCAGATTTGTGCAAGCTCGTCTGTCTATGTGGTTAACATGCAAGCGCAGGGGAGTTTCTCATTCACAAACATATCAGTGATTTCAGGTGCGTGTGTGGGGGTGGGCGAGGAGTGCTTTGACAGGACAGATGTGCACACAAAAACAAGGCACACACCATTAGTCATCATGTCAGAAAAACAGCTTTTTTCCCCTGATGCAGCAGCAGGTGAATAATGAAAAGGACGGAGAGAGGGCGAAATGGAGAGACAGCGTGTCAAACATCTCAACATATCTGCAAAAACAACTCCAAAACAACCCTGCAGATTCATTAGTGGTGCTGATTAACAACCGTGCGAGGAGGCTTCAGGTCTGTCATTAACAACTCGGGCGTTATTTCTCCTTTAATCACTTCTCTGTCACCCTTTTTTCAACTTTATGTGTTTTCTCTCACTTGATTCTCATTTGTAACACTGCTTAATTATTAGTATTATTAATTTATTTAATTATTAATTTATAGTCAGCATGATTAGTTGGTAGAGAAAAGGGGGCAGACTTTTCAGCTGCCAGGCTGACAGGTAATTCCATCTCTCCTCCTTTCTTTCCCCACCACTTTAACTATTTAACTCTTTGCTCTGTTTTCTCATACATACACGAGGAGTGCACGATATGGATTTGAAACTAATACTTACCTGCTTCTCATATATTTTTGTACTTTAAAGCTACAACAGGAAGTTTTAACTGGTTATGAAAGAGTCTCAATTGAATAGTGATGTCTCTATACGATTTACATAAGGAAATGAGACCATCAGCTAGAAGATAAGCTATTTCTATAGAGTTATTTTCAATGCCTGCAACCAGATCAGATTTTCTGTGATGGAGACATTTTTTTAATTTTTATTATTAAGCTAATTTTATTTTGGAGCTATATTTCATGATTATTACAGTCGAAAAACTACCACTTTTGTCCACAGAAGTCTCAAAAATCAACAAAATATGAAAGTTCCTCACGATAGCTTTAAAGATTATTTAACGATATTTAAAAGAAGTTCATATAACCTGTGGTTTAGGCACTCCTGAGGGTAAGACATCACTATTACAACAAAGACAAAAAACACTCACACAACAAATTTGCTTTGACTTTTATAGAGATTTTCAAATGAAAAGGTTTTGACATAATCTGTCAAATCAGATATTTTCGTAGCCTGTATTTATGCCGCTATAATTTCATTATGAGAATAATAAAATAGTAATATAAATTTACCATTATTGGTTGATGCCACATTATACAGATTATATAATCTATCAGTATGTATATATCTTTCAATCCACCTATATCTTTTTTAAGAGAACAAATCAGTTAGCATCTTCATCATCACCATCATCATCTTTTTCTCTTGAAGAGGCAGATAACTATGGACAATATTACAGAGACTTATTTATGTTACATAATTTGATTAGTTTCATTACTTATACTTACTTATTTTACAAAATGGTAGTAGAACAGTCAGCTCTGAATCTGTTATACAAGATAAAGAGATTAGTTTATCCAAGTGTTAAAACTACAGATATCCCAGGCTGATCTGGGCATATGTTATTGGACAGCATTGGCTAAAATCTGATCCTTTATTTACTGCACATCTTGTCCATCTTAGCCTGCTAGTGCCACACTTATTTACAGCAGCAGGGCTCTACAAAGCCAGCATTTCGCTGTGAATCCAAATGAAAATAAGACTATATAAAGGTTAAAAAAAAAAAATTCAGGTGTAGCTATCGCCCGTTAAAACAAGGGTTCTCAAAGTGCGGCCAGCGGGCAAACGGCGCCTTCAGAAATATTTCCTGGCTCCCTAAATTGCCGCACAGTCATCAAAACTTCAAGAATCCCGGGCTGCCAGCGGCGGGTCAGATCAGCTGTCAGTAATTACCTGAATTCCTTGAGTAACTTGATGACGGCTGAAAATAAAAAAATGGCTGTTGTCTGGTTAAAGTGCTCTCTGTCCGTTCTCAGTGAGAGCCTGTTTACTCTGTAACACCGGTGTGCGATCAGAGTGTTTCCATTCCAGTGACACATCTTCTCTCTAGTGGATCAAGTCACGTCAGTTTCAGGAGTCACATTGTCCCATTAATCTTTCATTTATATCTCGCCAATTAGTTAAGCTTATAAACTTCACAGTTTTGAACCAGGACCTTAAGTATTTGGATCAAGTAGTGTCGGGATTAGTAACCACATCTGTTATTTCAGTGTGACAGATCCATATTTAATTAATATTTAATTTAAGTAAATAAAAGTACTGGATCAGACTTTGTATCAGAGATAAGACTTGGATCAGGGTCAGCAAATCTAGACTTCCTAGTTAAAACTAAGTCAATCTCACTAAACCAGGATGTGCTGTTTATTTGTATTAGTGTATTCAATGCTTGGATGCTTAGGTACCAGTATGACATCCATGCCAAAAACAAATTGAATTGAATTGGGAGAGACAAGAGAGGCAATGTTTCTGGACGAAAAAGAACTCAGCCGTTTATAATGGATTCTTCACGGGTCCATTTTCATTCAAAGTGTCTGTGTGTGTGTGTGTGTGTGTGTGAGCGCTGGAGAACTGATTAATTAAACGTGTTGCGCAGCTAAGGTCAGAACATCTGTGTATGAGGAGGAAAACAAGATATGCCCCGAGCACACACACAGGTTCATATAAAGTTTATTGTGATTATATTATTACATGTACACAGTTTTTCCCCCTCGGGCCAATTAAAAGCACAATCACTAAGAGTTGACAGTAACTCATGATAACTATATCTCTTCCAGTCATACACACTCTTAAGTATCTAGTTCTATTATCTAGCTAATGCAGGAAATAAGAAGCTATATCTGTCAAAATCTGAATGATTATACCGTACCAGTACATTTATACACAACTCCTCATCTTGAAAGAAATATTCTGGAAGTAAATATCTGTATTATGCAATAAGGCTATACACACACACACACACGCACACACACACACACCTGTACTTTTTTATTTAACTACTTGTATTTTAAAGGTATCCTTATTTAGATATTATGCAGATGGGAAATATGTATTATGATGACAAGGAAATATTTTACACAACTACCCAAACCACTGTAAGTATTACTATGACAAATGCATAATTTAAAGGTCTGATGTATAAGATTTACAGGAATCGAATATAATAATTAGGGATGCACGATAACGTTTTTTTCCCCACCGATAACGATAACCGATAACTTCCTGCTTCTCATAACCGATGCCAATACCGATAACATTTTTAATAGTTTATATATATACCTGCGGTAAGAAAGGCAAAGATCTAGTGAGTAAAGATGAATTTAACATTATAACTCTGCCTCTGACTTATCAAAATAATCTAACATACATCACCAGTGTTGTAATCACAACAAAAACAAGAAAAGTTATGACTAAAAAAAACCTATTTATTATTGCTTCACTCAGCTGCATCACTCAATAAAAAAAGATTTTACAGAAAAAAAAGCTCAGTGCAAAAAAAGGGTATCTGCACTGTCCATACAAAAATAAAAGTTTTACAGAATGAAAACTCTGTACGTTGATATGGATGAGCGTTTGAATGTGTGTTGCGAGTACATTATATAGTTCAGCCCCTCTCGCCCATCGCCTAGGCAACCACGGATGTTTATATCAGTAAAGGCGGACAGATGACAGCTTGAAAAACCAGCGTGGTTTCGCAGTGTTTTAATCTAGACGATGGAAATAATGCTGAATGTAGACTGTGACAGAATAAGCTGATACATATATTCACTCGACTGGGGTAACATGTGACCACATTAAGCACAGGGCTTAAACCTGGAGAAGCTGCTGCTGTTGCTGCTGTTAGCACTGCTAACGTTAGCCACACTGTATGGCAGGCTGACGGCTGACAGTCAACTCCAGGTTGTTTACCCGCAGACACCGTCATCCTCTTCGGTCTGAAAAGGTGAAGCATTTAGTGAGTTGTTGTTTTGTATATTAATATGTAATGTTTGTATTGCACAGCACAAAGTAGCGCGCAGTTCAGCGGCATTAACGTGACTTATCTGTGTGACGTAATTTTTTCCAATATCGGGCTGATAATTATCGGTACTGAAAGTTTTTGTGCATCCCTAATAATAATCATAAGTATGGTTTCACTGGTGTATAATCTCCTGAGAGTAAGATTTACCTTTGAATGAGCCTGTTTTAGGGTGCCGGTCCCTTTCCACAGAGGCTGCCATTTTGCACTGCCATGTTTCTACAAAGTAGGTGATTTAGTAAATTTTATACAGGAGGGATGGACATGGTTTGTTTCGTTCAGGACTCAGAGAAAAAGTCGCAATTACAAATCAATAAGCAGGACAGGTAGGCTACTGATATTTGAGAGCTATGGTCGGGGCCACAGATTCTAACTGCCACAAACCTCAGTCATTTAAAGGATCTATTTTAGACAGACTAAACTAAACAACCGTTCTGACCCACACTCCTTCTGCTTCAAGGAGAGGATGGCAGGTTAAAAAAAGGCAATGCATTTTGGTCATTTTACTAACAACAGAGATGCATCACCCCTTAAATTGCCTACTGTTTCTACAGTAGCCCAAAACAGACAAACCAAACGCTGGCTCTAAAGAGGGCCCTTCTAAAGGGAGCGTTTCGTGTTCTGTGCGAGTTTTGCAGTCACCGCATCGCTGGTTTTCCTACATGCTGGGAAGGGGAGAGTGAGAGGATGTGTTTGCAAGCTGCAAGCTCAATGTTAGAAACCACTGATCCACATACACTGGTCAGAACATGTGTGATTCTGCAGGTCCCTACATGACAGCAGATTACCTCCTTACAGTATTTTCCCGACTCCCCAAAAGAAGAACTCCTTGGGGTCATGGTTATCCAGCTGACCGTCCCCAGATGGCTTGTTTACAATATAGAGGTGGAACTGTGTTATTCTGTCAAGCTAGCTCACCGCTGTTCACCTCATATCCCCCGTCCTCAGCCTTGTGACTCGTATCACTCAGTGCACCCACAGGCCTTGCTGGTGTTGACACAACAACAAAATCCAATGCTACGTCAATACTGTTGTGAAATATTGAACACTGAAAACTGACTTTTGGAAACTTTCAGAGTTTTATCAACTTTGACTAGGCCAAATGCAATCCATGAGATGAATTCCCACTTCAAAGTGATGTCCTGAGGGTGTACATGTGCAGACTGGTAAAACAGAATAGGCTTAAATACACAAAGTATGGACCATAGTCATGTACTACAATATTTGGAATCAAATATAAAAGCATCACACAGTCATTCTCATTTTTACCAGGACACCAGGCCAGGAGCACTGGTGCTTTTTCTTGCTAAAAACTGCAGTGCAATAATATTCTTCTTTTTTTAAGGTATGAACCACTGGTATTCAAGTTAAATTTCGGGTGTCATGGCAACAAGAGTGCCTGCATCCTTGCCTGTCATCCCGTCCAAAATATTTTCTTTCCTTCTTCCATTTATGTTACATGAGTCTCCCCCTCCCTTTTTCACTAATCTCAGTCTCCATACTCAACTGTAAACACATTTGTTCACATTGCGTCTGAGAGCTACGCAGAGTGGGCCACAAGTGACATTAATGTCAACGGATGAAACATTAAAGTGAGAGGGATAACCGGGCTGGATTACAGCAGAGCCACTCTGTCTCTTTTTGCTGATCCTGATGCCATTTTCCTCTCTGAAGCGCTGAGCAGCGCAGTTGAGTGCCATCTCGATGAGTTAAAATTCATAAAGCCCCTCACAGCATGTAAACACGAAGTCCCATGAGGCAGACTGTAAGGACCCCATCACCACGCAGCGTGAAGCATTCACTGACGGAGATTTGGCATCACTTTCTGAATCACCGAGGAGGATACTTTTTTGTTCTGTGTCCACACAGATGACAAGTATTTAGATCAGAAAATCCATCAAGTCTGCCTAAAAGCTGCACTCTCAAACTTAATAACAGCCATTACAGAACCAGCCTGTAATGGCTAATACAATGCTGTGGTACACCTGTAAAGGTTACAAGAAGGGTGCTTGCTGCCCAAAGTAAAAAACATGTTTTTAGTTATTTTGGGTTCTTTAGTGAGTTGTACAATGCAGCAATTATAGTTGTCAGGACATAAAAGCAATGCTCTCATTATCTTTATAAAACAAGACTCAAAAGTCTAACAGTGGCATTGCTGTCAGTGCTAAAAAAGAAAATGTTTAAATTGAGAAATTGAATAAAATTAATTACCTTAAAATTGGAAGTCATATTGAATCCTGGATTTGGAGAATCTTGACACCCCTATATGGTATTATTGGGGTATTAAAAAAACAAAAAACAAAAAGAAGAACAAACAATAAAAAAAGATGACTTGAAAAAATGTCCTTTAAATAATAAATCTGACATGTAAAGCATTTTTGTTCAAATAAAGCTTGCTTTTCCCTTTAACTTAAAATGCTTCTGCTTTCCTTCTTTACTAAATAAAAGTAGGCAGCCATGACCTGTTTTTGGCAATGAATGTTTGAATAAAGCACAAAATCAAAATAAAAACAGTGCAACAAAAAAAGCACGTAATATCACAGTAGATTTATCGTCACAGTCTGGTACTGAGACTTTTTTTTCCAATTGCAATATTGTGATTTTCAACATATTGTTACTATAGACTAAATTAATGAACTAATTCCCACTGTTTTTTTCTAACTTTACTCCCTCCTTCAACCTTTAACAATACTCAAACTACGTAATTACTATGCAATGCACAGCATTACAAGTTTTCCATTTACTCCTTCAGTAAAAATGCTTCTTTATTCTCACTTATCTCCAAAGTGGTTGTGATCATTTCTCCACTGAGCTAGGCTCTGAGGAAAGTGATCCAGTGTTGCATACTGGTTTTGTCTCTGCCTCAGCAGGACAAACAATAATATCACTTGGGTAATGCAAAAGAGATGGTTGAAAGGTTGTCTGTTTCCACTTTAAATATATAAAAATGTTTAAGACCCTCTGCTGTGCACTTAAAAGCAAAAATATCCATCAGCTTTTAAAACAATAATTGCCGTATTGACGCCCAATAAACAGCCCCTACTGCACTGGAAAAGAACTCTACCAACACAGAGAAAGCCACCCACGCCAGTGTAGAAGCTGCTGTGCCTTGTTCAAAAGCTAAATGTAGCTCTCTTGTGCCTTTCTGTCTGCTTCTTTTTACTCTCCAGCCCCTTCTGTGCCCCTTGGAGGCCAGTCAAACTGCTGAGCTGCGTTTGTCTTCATGCTTCCCTCCAATCATAAATCTGATGTCCCAGTTTGCAAACCCTACACAGCCCATAGGCTGCTAAAACAACAAGACCACCTGACTGGGGAGGAGGAAAGAGAACATGTCCAGTGCTGTATACATAACAAGAATTAGTACAGTATGTACTCTATATACTACACAATAAACTTTAAGGAGGCCTGGACTACCAGCCAGTGTGTGTGTTAGTGCATGTGTGTGTGTGCGTGAGGCTTTCTGTTAAATGGAGCATGACGTGGACTTTTCAATGTATCGATTAAACTGCACCAATGCCATCAAATATCATCACCATGATTGAGCATTTTGTCACTACAACACCGAGGCCGAGCCTGATAATTAATGATCTGATCTGGTGGCCTTGACCAGAACGGGCTGTTTTCAGAGTCTGAGAAATGCTTTCAGAAACCACAGGCCCACAGAACTGACTGTTGTGGAATTTTGTTGAGAAGAAAAGTGTTGAAGTAGCTGAAAAACAAATTGGATAAAATCAGCATGGATAAAATGGTTCTGACCATTTCTACTTTGTCTTTCACTGGAGCAGTTATTGAGACAAATAGACCATAAATGTAGAAGGGACGTTTGTGTACAGACACATTGAGTCCCACATGCTCTTTCTGTAATATACTCTAGTTTGTATACTATGGGATTTGGTTTATTGTACAATTG
>JAJHUR010079143.1:0-16695 GCA_027495735.1 Lutjanus campechanus
TTTAGCTTTAATCATGAATTATACATAATTTTCCTTGACATTTTCTGATTACTTTCTTAAATAGATAGTTTGGATTAGTTGAAGTGTGGTTGTATGAGGTACTTATCCACAGTCAGTGTGTTACCTACAGTAGATGGAGGTCGACATGTCCTCAGTTTGGAGAAGCAGCAGGAGTACTGGTGTAGGAAGCTAAACAATGTGCTGCTGTGGACAGGGACAGTAAAAAAAAAAATCAATACAGTTAAGGGGTACGATATATTTAAAACATTTTGCAATAGGACAGCCTTTTCTGACCTGAAACCGTTGCTATATAAGCCAAATATTGCTTTCTCGCTCAGACTCCTGTGGCAAAAGCAGTCATTTTACCTCACAAAGCACAGAACTTGCTGGTTTACTGGTGCCTTTGTCAGTTAGTTTGTTTGTATTATTGTGCAATTTCTGTGAATCATAGTTTACATTTTAGAACACTGAAGACACATAATAGCACAAACAAACTAACAGATCAAGGCAGCAGTAGACCAGCAACTCCTGCGTTCACTGAGATAAAATTACAGATTTTCTCAAAGGAGTTTGTTGTTTTTGAAAGATTGATATTTGGTTGAGGTAATGACGGTCTCCCATCAGAAAAGTCTGCCTGATAGCAAAGAAAAGCACTGAAAATATTCTAAATATAGTGCATACTTAAACTGAGACTGATCTTATTAAGTGGCTTAAATATATTTTCTTGCTGACCCTGTCCACAGCAGCACATTGCTTAGCTTCCTACAAGGTACTCCTGCTGCTTCTCCAAGCTGTAGGTGTGCTGACTGCCAGCTCTGTAGGTAATACACAGACTGAATAAGGACAACATACAACCCCACTTCAAATAATACAAATTGTCTCTTAAAAATATAGTTAAAAAAGAAGAAGAAATGACATTAAACCATATACATGTACAGTATATTCTGCATCTCCTTGTTTGAACTCCTAATTTAAGCTGTGTGGTGGTTACACTTAGTGAACTCTTCAAACTTTTCTAAAATAATATTTTTTTTGGCTGCACTGTTTGATCAAATGGAGATATTAATATCTGGGTGATGTGAGCATCATTTTAAGCAGTTCCCCCAAATTCAACCCGACATACTGGGTATCTGTGAACTTCTCAGCTAGAATTTATAATTTCTGCGTTTAAATTTTAGAGTTTTGAAAAGTTCTGGGGATCAGCCACACAACATGAGTTCTGTAATGATGGAGCTAATGGTGTTATTTTCATAAAAAACGTTTTTTGAAGATAGCTTTTTGTCCCATGCGAAAGTAAAGCCAGCACAATAATGACACCAAGAATGTCAGAAATATATGTGACCCCTGTAATCCTGTAACCCCACTTACAGCATCAAATTACTGACCATTAACTGTGAGTTTACAGTCTGAAACAAAAACACCATGAGCCACTAAACTCCATGATCTTTCTGACTGCCAGAGCTTAAAGGGAAAGTTTATCCAAAAATGAAAATTCAGTCATTATCTACTCACCCTCATGGAAGGTCAGGTTTATTTTTTTAGTTCACAAAACACTGCTGGAGTTTCACAGGAAAACAGTGTTGCAAAATCTCTCAAACAACGGAAGTAAATGATGACCAGTTTTCATATGTGAAAAAAACAACAGAATAAAAACATGAAATGCCTCCATACTGCTCGTCTGGTGTAATCCAAGTCTCCTAAAGCCCCAACGTGCCAAGTTGATTAAAAATGTTATTTACGCAATGTTTTTAGCCTGAATCTTCACCGTAGATCCTTAGCTTGGAGCCACGTTCAGGTGCATGTCTGCACTGTGTGTGTGTGTGTGTGTGTGTGTGTGTGTGGTGTGACAGTGTGCATGGCGACAAGTTTTAAAATGAGGAGAAATGTGTGTGGATCTAGTCAGAAGTGAGCCTCCTGGACGTTTGTAACCAGCTCCTCATCTCTGCTGCAGGCTATAGAGGCTCAAGGCTATAGTTGGCCCACTAACAGTACAACACAATCAAATCTCCAGCTGAACTGCTGCCAGTTAGAGTTGCATCATGGGTAATGTAAGCACCAGGTTTTGAGGAAAAATAAGAAAAAAGGAAAAATAACGTGTGGAATGAAAATAATAGATATATCTGGTTCTGATGCGTCAATATTGTGCTGGGACAAGAACCTCTTACTGCATTTCTGTAAAACCAAGGAGCTGCTGGTGGATTGTGGGAGGTAGCAGCAGAGGAAGTACACACCCCCGAGAACCGGTGGAACTCAACTCAGATTCTTAGTTTACAGTTTATCCTTAACTAATCTTCCTCATCCCAGGTATGACACATGGCTCGCTCCTGACACCCTGGGGCTGAGTCAGTTAATGAGGCAGCTAGCTCCATGGCTAACTGAGCTAACACCACCTACAGATAAAGCAGTTAGCGGTTACTTTAGCAACTTGTAAACTAGCTAGCTCCTATATGTCCATCAGAAAACTCTGTAAATCAACTTGGTACTATACTCAGTCATCAAACTGGCCTTATTACATTTAATAACTTCTTTATGACAAGTCCAAATGGTACAACTTCACTTGAGGTCAAGGAAAATATTCATGACACAGTCATGATGGTCTCATAACAGCCAGTGTCAAAACTAACCACTTACGACAGTTTAATGTAAAGTTAATACACAAAAGAGTTAAATAGTTTATTTAAGTTATATTATAATATGCAATATTAATGTCAAGTTGTCATGACAAAGATATGACAGGTTATGTTGTCTTGGTTAATGTCAAGTTGCCATAACAGAGACATCTCAAACAATGTCAAATTTCCATTAAAAATTACACAACTGACCGAATGACAACAGTCATAAACATTCATAATGAATCCTTCATGTTTATGACAGGTGTCATGACATGGTTATTACTGTGTAATGACAGTTGTATGCGCACCCTGTCCAATAAAGTGTAACCAAAAAATCAATATGGTTTTAATTGCAGCCTTTATTTAAAATATTTTTACTGTATTACCTTATTGTCTGACATCCCTTTCCAACAGGAAACCACCATTGTATGTATGTGTGTGTGTGTGTGTGTGTGTGTGTGTGTATACTTGGTTTTTCTTTCTTTTTCTCCTTTTTTGCTTTTTTTTCCCTTCAACTAAACAAGTCTTCAATCTGCCAATGATTTAGGCTAAAGAGGCATAAAAGTGCAAACGTGTACAAAGTGTTTGGTCACAGTAGCAGCACACTAACACGTTTAAAGGAGCAGAAGGGTTTCTTTGCGTCTCTGAGGCTGTTTAATCAATAGAGCATATATTCCAGAGAGAAGGGCATTTTCTGCCTGGCTAAGGTGGAAATGGCCAGAGAATTAACATGTTTTAAAGTCCTGGGAGGGACCTGAGCCGTGAGGTCAGTTTGACTAACAAGATTATCATGCTTGGCTTGAGTAGCAGCTGAGCAGTAATATTGTTGTGACATCCTGCATAAAAGATCTGACCACACTTTCACACAAGTCAAGGTGACTGTCCACAGCACAGAGCTCATACAGGAGCTTTAAAGGAGCCTGTGTGAATACATGAGTCTTTATAACAAAAAGCACTTAAAATGCAGCAGTTAGGTTTTGACATATATGCTAAATATATGTTAGATTTATATCTTGATGGATGCATATGACTTTTTACCCTAACTACATTATGTAAAAATGCAGTGGTGGATTGTATGAGGTTCAGAAACAAAAAATAAAAAGGGCACCAGGTGTATATGGTGGGGAAACACCATGCTGAAAGTTGTGATGCACTTTATCACATTTTCCCCACTAGAAGCCACTACAACATGTTTTGTCCACTGGAAGGACACTCAAGAGGGCACTCTACCAAGTTGTATCCACTAGAAGAGCACTCTAGAGGGCACTTTACCACATTTTCTCCACTGGAACGGCACTGTAAAGAACACTTGATCACATTTTGTCCACGGGAAATGCACGCTAGAGGGCACTTCAACATGTTTTGTTCACTGGAAGTGCACTTTAGAGGGCACTTTATAACTGCTTCACTGGAAGTGCACTCTAGAGGGCACTTCAACAGGTTACATTCACAGGAAGGGCACTTTAGAGGGCACGTTAGCATATTTTCTCCACTGGAAGTGCACTCTAGATGGCACTTTTTCACATTTGGTCCACTAGAAATGCATTCTAGAGGGCCACATTTTCCCCAGTGGAAGCGCACTTTAGCATGTTGTCTTGGACATTAGTCCACTCTAGAGGGCATCTATGATATTTTATCTATCATAGGGGCATCCAGCGGTGCAAAAATGATATTGCTCAGTCTGTGTACCATGGACCTATAAAGGAGACTTAACAAGTGCATCTCTGTTTGAACTTACTGTTAAGATTTTTTTTTTTTTTTTGAACTGAAGAAAAAGGGTGTTTGGAAGTACATCAGACATACTCCTTTAGCCTCCAGGTCTCTCAGCAGGGGGTCCAGTGTTCATTTTAGACTGACAGCTGCAGAGACGGCAGCCCTGCAGAAAAAAGTAAACAAAGTTTCCCTGGAAATGCAGTTTACTAGCCAGGTGCAGACAGTGTTTTGTTAGCCATTCTACTGAGGAATATCCAAGTTGATCTCTACTGACATTTTGATCTCAAATCATCTTGAATCTGAGAGAAAACAGGCAGTTTTATTTCAGTTGGAGTTAGGGGGATATTTCTGATTTCTTTTTCTGACCCTGACCCTTCAACACAGCAGTACACTGCTCAGCCTCCTACATGGTACTCTTCCTGCCTCGACAAACTGGGGGCAAGCCAACCACCGTCCACTTCAACAACCCCACTTCAAATAATCCAAACTATCCCATTAAAGACTTTTCTTTTTTTTATTGCTTTTTTCATTTTATTAGCCTGCACAGTGTGTGGTCAGTATAGACAAATACAAGAATATCACAACACAATAAACTCTACCTGAGCTGTTTTGTACAGATAAACCTGCTTGGCACACAGTTGCAGATGTCATCTTTATAGGTTGAAGAAGTGAATCATCTCCACAAGTTTATATGCAAACATCCGACCGAGCTGTGACCTCTATATTTTTAATGACAGCCTTGGTTACTGCAGGCAAAAACATATTGCTTTTTCTCCAATGTGAAATGTTCATCTCTTGCGTGCATTGTGGCCTTTATCATCAGATAAAAGCAAAATCATTAGCTTGTGCAACATGTTCTGTGATCACAGGGGCTTGTAATGAATTCGGGAAAGGAAGAAGGACTCAAAAGTAATGTCAAGCTTTCGCCTTAAAGGCACACCAACTGGGAACCAGTGAGCTTAGCTAATTGAAGTTGGGCTTTGTTCTGCATGGTGCCCACTGAAAAACACGCTTCTTCAGTTGAAAATAGTTACTGAAGTTGACTGAGGAGGGGAGCAGCAGAGAGTTTTGGCCGAACTTGCTCCAGTGTTAAGCTGGGTTGTTAGCGGTGTCCTGAGAAGGCCCAGGGAAGCAGAGACATCATTGTCAGCTCTCAGGGAGGATCATTTAGGATGGAGCTGGGTGGCAGGACGGGAGCTGGAGCTCTAACTCCAGATCATCCGCCGGAGATGGAAAAAGTACTCACATTTTGTACTCAAGTAGAAGTACGGATAAAAAAAAGACTCTGGTAAAAGTAGAAGTACCAAATCAGCTTTTTAACTCAAGTAAAAGTGGGAAAGTTCAGGCTCTGAAATGTACTCAAAGTATAAAAGTGAAACGTTGTCCTCTGAAAGACATCTCTACTGGCTGTTTCTGTCTTACTATGTCTTTTACGTCTGTTACATCTTTTATCTTGTTTTTGTCTTGTTATGTCTTGGTATGTTGTTTTTGTCTTGTTATGTATTTTATGTCGTTTTGATCTTGATACATCCTGTTACGTCTTTTGTTTGTTCGTCTTGTTGCAAATTTTATGCCGTTTTCATGTTGTAATATGTTTCGTGTCGTTTTTGTATTGTTACAAGTTTTGCATAATTTTCATCATGTTACATCTTTTACATCATTTTCCTCTCGTTATGTATTTTATGGGTTTTTTTTGTCTTGTTGCTTCCTTTTAAGGCTTTTATCTTGTTTTTGACTTGTTACGTCTTTTAAGTTGTTTTCCTATTGTTACATCTTTTACGTTATTTTTGTCTTGTTACATATTTGATGTTATTTTCATTTTGTTACCTCCTATTTTCTCTGCTATCTTTTCTTTTCTTCTTACATCTTTTATATTGTTTTTGTCTTGTTAAATCTTTGACGTCATTTTCGTCTTGTTACGAATTTTGTTTTTTTTCGTCTTGTTATGAATTTTGTCATTTTATGTTGTAACATGTTTTACATTATTTTTGTCTTGTTACATATTTGATATTATTTTCATCTTGTTACTTCCTATTTTGTCTGTTATCTTTTTTCTTGTTACTTTTACGTTGTTTTCATCTTTTTAAATCTCTTCCATTGTTTTTGACTTGTCACGTCATTTTCATCTTCTTACATCTTATACATTATTTTTGTCTTGTTACATCTTGTTGTTTTCATATTGTATATATTTTATGTCATTTTCATCATTTTTGCTTGTTACGTCATATTTGTCTTGTTATCCCTATTATGTTATTTGTGTCTTTTTACATCTTTTACACTGTTTCCATCTTTTTATATATATGCGATAGAATGTATATGTTTTTCCATTACATTACATACATTACATCGTTGTTTCGTCCTGCGTTTTAACTAAAGTAATGAGCCTGTTTTGAAAATATCAGGAGTAGAAAGTACAGATATTTGTGTTCAGGCGTTGGGAGTAAAAGCAAAAAGTTGTCGGAATACTCAAGTGAAGTACAGTACAGTACCAAAGTATTTGTACTTAGTTACTTCCCATCTCTGTCAACCGTGAAGCCAAACCCCAAAATAACTGTCATTCCTGCACTTGTGAAAGCATTCCCAAACCTGTCACAAAGGCTACAGTGCTTGATAATGGCCGTGATGTTCCTGAAACACAGCAGTACTTGATTCATCCTCCGAGCCCTGGAAAACATTCCCTGTTTACCATGTGTTTTCTGTGATGAATTCTTCTTCCTCAATAATCCCCAGTCGAGAATCACCAATTAGCCAAGCTTAGTTTGGCAGTGCACTTGCTTGTGTACAGAGTGTACAGTGCCAGGGAGGCAAAACTTTGACAGAAAAAAGACAACATGTTATTTACTCTGTCGACAGACCCAGAATTCTCACTGCACACAGAACACACAGAGAGCAGGAGGCTTCGTCTGGCTGACAGCTGGGCTCCAAAACCCTCTGTCTCTTTCCCTTCCAAAACTTTCCAGGAGCGAGTGGATCTGCCATTTGGCGTGACAGCACAAGGACGGGATAGAGTGAAATTCAGCTGCGTGAACTGAAATTTACCTGCAGTAGCGAATTAGGGACAAGACTAAAAGTCTGAAGCAATGTTTATCACATTGCACAATATGAAAGCTGTTAACAGAACATCCTTGCAAAGCAGGACGGCTACAATGTGACGTTTGAGGACAGAACTGCACAACAGAACAAGGCAGGAATCGCCTAATTCAAAAGGATGGTTCCTCTTGGGAGCATAACACTGCTCAAAAAATACTGGAACAATTGCAGTGTGTAAAAGTGGAAATTTGCAAATCAGTGGAGCATGAATATCCACAGCAAATCTCATTACATAGTATCACTGGTTACATCGTGACAGAGTCATTTGAATTGATAGTGGTGTTAGAGAAAAGGTCAGGAAGTGTTCCAGTTGGCAGGGTTCAACTTCCCATCACGCCACCCACATTTCATGCTTTGCACAAATGTGTGCACATGGCGGCACATCCTGGGGGGACAATGAATGTTCAAGATAAGAGATCAGTTTGGATAAAGAACCGCCTGCTGACCAATCAAATCACTTTATTAAACAACGCCGGGGCATCACCAAGCTCCTGTGGAGCGCGGAGGACGAAAAGTGTTATTTCACCGTGCTTTTATAAACCAATTTCATCCTACAACGAAGACCGATCACTGCACTAAAGCCTTGTACTTGTACTTATGAAATCTACTGACCGCTTTGAATTATGTTGTTATATTTACTTTTTATTTACTGCCATTATCCTGCGCTCTGATCAACTGGTGCATTATCCTAAATGTGTCCATATAAAGAGGAGAGGATGTAGTAATGTATTAAATCAGTATTTCTCAAAGTTTTTACACCGTGTACCATGTCACAAAACCTTACTCTTAGATGCTCTGTTGACTCTCATCCACTTCATGTTCAACACAGCTTGCTTGAAAAATTCTGCCCTGTTTAGAGCCACGACTGCTGTGTTTTTGAAGCATTCATTTTCAGTTACTTCATTACAGCTCCACTTACTAGCTCACCATCCCAGTTTAGCTCGTAGTAACTACTGGTAATTAGGCTGATATTGAAACAAAAATACATGAAAGATAAAAGTTATTTTAAATTGCATTTCAGTGTTCTAATGTTTTTTGAACTTTTATTCAGATTTGTTGTAGTATTATGATAGAATTTCATGTTTTAAAATGAATTAATTTCATTTAAAAAATGTTATTTCATTCCTCAGCGTACCACTAAAAAGAGCTTGTGTACCACCAGTGGTACAGGTACCACAGTTTGAGAATCTAGGTATTCAATTTTATATTTACTCCCAAGTCAGTTTGACAGCGCTGTGTGCAGCTGAAAGAATAAGACTAAAACTGTCTCACACGCCATAAGAATACATCTAAGCAGCACATTAATTTAATTGAATAAACAAACATAATTATAGTCAGATCTACTCATGTGCTAATGATGGAGCAGTTATATTACAAGGCCCTGTGTCCAAAGTGTTTTTCCCATCTGAAAACATCAGGCACCCTCCTGAAAGCACCCAGCTGTGAGCGCATGAGAGCGCTTTGGGTACGCAGTGACTATTAATTTACGCCTTGAACTGTTTTTAATGTGTGATTAATGATGTGTGTTACAAATATTTTCGTGTGTGTTTTCTTTGATCGTTTTAACTGATGTTAAGTGTCTTTGAGGATCCTGAAAAGTCTGTCCCTTTTTTTATTTTGCCGTCTGTCCCTCCTGCATGTGGCAGCTGCAGGAGTGTTTCTTTCAGTCTGGATTATGATGGTTCGCCTTCTTCTTTATTATTTGTCTAATATTATAGTTTGCTGTTCATTTGTAAAATATGCCGGTGTGCTGTCAGTAGTCTTGTCCATGCTGATGATGATTGCCCAGATGCTGCAAATGCTGCCCTGTTCATGTGAACGCGCTCGTGTCTTGATTGGGAAACCTTAAGTTGCTTTGTGTGACCGTTTATCCTTGACTGCCTTTGTTAGGTTTAGTCAAGCCAGATCACTTAAAGATACCCTGGGTATGTCGAACCAGCTCGTTCACTTTCTTTAAATGTGTGTGAAGTGGAGCGGGCAGACGGTTGTTGACAGAGTTTTCCATCCATTCACAGTCATGATGTTAACAAATAAATCAGGCAATTTAGTGATGTCCCTGCAGCTGCGGTCTCTACCAGTCTTGAAATAAAATCCAGAGTCCTCTTTGTCTGCGAGCGAGAATGCGGCCGATTCTGTGACCTTTAAAAAGTCGTCTTGAGATCAGTCTCAAGTACGACTACAGCACTAACAAAAACCAAAAATTGATTCATCTTACTAACAAGTGTGTGTATCCAAAGTCTTAGTCTGTGTCATTGAGCTCCATTGTTGTCCATTGTTGGTGTTCAATCCCCGGCTCCTCCTCTCCAAACACTAAGTGTCCTTGGTCAAGACACTGAATCTAATAGCGCTCCATAACAACACAGTCCATTTCCTCCAGACCAAAGTGTTTGTCTTGAGTTTCTCTGTCTTCATGCTTCACATACTTACAATACCAGTGCCACCTAAGCAATCCCTGACCCGTGATGTCTCACCTGAAGCATAAGCATTGCTTTCATTGTGTATAATATGGAAAATTAATGCTTTTGTGCTCAGTAATTGCGGTTTTCATCCTCAGTGGAAGCACAATAATGTTTAACCTTGGTAGCGCACAATAGAGCTGATACGTTCTAGTGTGAAATAATGCAGTGTGCGGTGAGAGCACAACATAAGAGATTTACAGCCAGCACCTTTTGGGTTAGATTAATTTTTCTTGTCAGAATTTTTGACCTGTTTTATTTTTTATTTTTTTTAGCATTTCTTTCTCCGTGCCTTGGAGGAACACAGAGACCAATGTTTCCTTCTTGCAGTTAATTGGCTGCTTCTTGCCTCTTTCCAAAGCTGCCCTACAAACACTCCTCTCTTTACATGCTCCATCACACTTCTTTTCAGTGCCATGAACAAAGAAGGATGACTCACAGCAATGCGATGAAATACTGAACGCAAGCCGGGCCTTCAATAACATGTAACAAGCTGGATTTTTTTTTCTCCTTCGACGCAAGAAACATAGGTACAGGGTTGTGAGAGGTCAGAATCAGGACTTTTGCAAACTTCAAAGTCTTCAGTGAATAGATTGTACTGTCACATAGTGGAGAAACCTCCCTTGGAGAAGCGATTGTACCTTTGAACTCAATGCTTCATAAAAATGGCTCTGTGAAATAGTAAAAGACCTAGGTCAGACTTCTCATTGTCTCTGTTTGAAGCTCGGACTGAGACCTATCTCCTGCAAAGTATGACAAATTGCTTCTGCTTCGGCAAGATGAGCAAACAGAGCGCGGTGGCTCTGTGATTAAATATGGGTGTCTGGTATCCGTCTGTCTGAGCAAATATGGACATATCGCTATCCATGTCCTTTTATTAATATAAAAAAATATCACACCGCAGTCAGAATAAAGGAAAAAATACAGTCTTCAGTGCACACACGGAGTTATTTAGAAGATAATTTATTGAAAGCTTCGGCTGTTCTCATAAAATGTCATCTTGTGCCGGCACAGATGGAAGAAAAAGGCGCAGTTAAAGGCAAATGAAGGCTAACTCATTCAATGCAGAGCAGCTTTCACATACGTTTTACCAAGCTTCATTATGTACGGTTGATGGGCACAATGCACATTCATCAATGTTCCTTTGCGGCGACTGAATAAACATCAGTGGGGATGATTTATTTCCCCCCCCAGAAGAAGAATGAAAAATTGTTATTAACAGCAGGGTATTTTAAAAGAAGAGTCTTAAGATTAGAGTGAACAAAAGAAGAATGATAGAGGAATAAGCTGTAGTTTGTCTTTTTGTCTGTGTTACTGGTTGAAAAGTTCCTTTTTTCAAAGAATACAGGCAGAGAAGAAGCCCTGTGAGGCTGAACTGAGGCACAGCGGTTCATATTAATGATGCTAACATGTTGGTGGGTTGCATGTATGTTTAGCATGTCCACCAGCCGAGGTTTAGCATTCCAAGGGGCTTTTCACACTACATATTCTTAGCCTATCCTTAGCCCTGGGCTAAGAGTTAACCCTGGGCTAACTCTGGGCTAGCTTCTTTTCACACACACATTTTTAACCCAGGGTTAAGCTAAGCCCGGGGCTATATGATTCACATTGTCCATCTTCTGGCTCTTGGTTAAAGCCTGTGAACACCCACACAGGTGTTTTGCATTATCCTGGCTGATATCTTCTTCAAACCTTTTTTCACACTGGCAGCTTTGAGACCTGGGTTTAGTCGAAGCAGGGCCAGCTAGCCCTAGGCTAAAGTCAAGTTAGCCCACTTTGGAATGTTCCAGGATTGTGCCAGTGTGAAAGCTCTTTTACCCTAGGCTAACAACCCCTTTAGCCTGGGGCTTATGGCTATCTGGGGCTAAATGCAGTGTGAAAAGCCCTCAACATTTGCTAATTAGCACAAAAGACAAAGTACAGCTGAGGCTGATAGGTACATTATTAGTTTAGCTTTTTGCTTTGTTCTGACTTTTTCTATGCACAAAACCTGTGTTAGTGAGCACTTCTTCTTTGCCAAGATAATCCGTCAGCATATACAGATGCTGATGAAACAGCTGGATTATTGCACAGGTGTGTCTTGGACTGGTCACAATAAAAGGACAATAACATGTCCAGTATTATCTTGAAAAATGACATTTATCAGGCACTGAACTATTTTTTCACATCGAGCTACAGATACCAAATTTAGTCCCCCACTCTGCCTTTGATTAGTTAATACTCTTGCCTTCATTATTTGGGTTGGTTAGGTTTCGGCATGAGGAGTGATTGATTAGGGATAGGTTAAGATTATCAGGGTAAGCCAATCAGAGGCAGAGTAGGGTGGGTCATGACTTTGCCCTTCTGGGAAAAAAAGTAATGCATTAAGTTTTATTCACATCACATTTTGTCACGTTCGCAGACTTCTTCCTCAATCAACAGCATTTGACCTTGAATAAACTACAGATTTCTCTGGGTTAAACAATTATTGGGGACATTTGGGAATGTACTCTTACTTAAGTAAAATTTAAATGCAGGACTTTCACTTTCAACAAAGTTAATTTTTACTGTACACTGTGAATACACACAGGACTTCAAAGATTAACCAACCACTTGAATGAGTCAAAAAATGTTTATTGGACCATTTTTAGTAAGGAAGTTATGTAATGCCTGTCACGTCTCACTGTTAGAGATGCCCACCCAACCTTTTCATACAAAATGCAGTGATGAGTGGAATATCTCCGGTAATAAATCTTAGAGCAGAGTGATAAACTGAATTGAGGGTTTTGAGAGTGGAGGCAGAGGTGTTTCTATAGCATCAACAAAATCCAACACAGACAAGAAGACAAATATAAATATGAAATATACCTAACAGACAAATTGAAAATCAGACCTGAAGATAACAGTAGCTGAAATGTCAGCGGGTCATAGTTATTACAAGTCATCCTGAGGGGAATATGAATGTCTACCAATTTTTTGCCAATCCATCCAGTAGATGTTGAGATATTTCAATGAATGAGTGAAAATTTTGATCTGCTGGAGGTGCTAAAGGGAAAGTCAGGGCATCAACAAAGTAATAAGAATTGATCTTATCTGGAACTTGAATATATGTGGAAAATTTCATGACCATCCACCCAATCGTCAAAATATTTAAATCTGAATCACAACGTTCAAGCTCCTGGTGACTCCACAGGAAAAGTCATATTTTCATCAAAGTCAGTTGGATTCATCCCTTGGGGGACATGAATGTCTGCAAGAACAGCCGGTCCTCACCAGAAGAACATCAAGCAGCTTATTCCGACATGTATTGTTTGGCAGTGCCTCCTAGTGGATGTAGTAAACATGACAAGAGAAGCTTAAGGAGCAAGAAACCCAAACTTGGACCGTTTCACAACACGAACGACGAACTAAGTGATGGACTGACTGAACAACCGAACATTTCCATCCTCAGAGCCGTGCCTCCAGTGTCTTTGTTTCTGTGATCCACAATCTCAGTGGGAAACTGCTCACTGATGGGTTTGCCCGAGAGATGCCAACCAAGATTCAAATCTAAGCCTTATTATTCTCAGATCTCACAATAATCTATGTGGGTTTGGAAGGGTCTATGAGCACCATGTCTCTGAAGAAAAGACTGATGCTGGATGCTAAGCCTGTGCACTCTGTGGAAGGTAATCCCCCTTGGCGGTGTCACAGTCCAGCTAGGTCCTTCGTGATGAAATCTCTCATAAGTTTCTCAACATTTTTGTCTTTCTTCTCTGGTGTGCCTCTGAAAATCAACTTAAAGCATGGAGCACATAGTCAGCACCACTGTCTTTTCGCTCATTTTGTAGTTTTCACTGGAGATGTAGCTGATTGAAGTCTGCAACAGTTTTACTTGTTCTCTCATAACTTTATGCATCTACTGCAGAACATCCACAGTAGAGGGTAGAATTTATTTGGGATTCCTGCGGGATGGAAGTCAATTTCTCTATTGATCACCGAACTGGGATGGCATAATAACAAAAGTCAACGGGGGCGGGCAAGAGCGGGAATCATAATTACAGTGCTTTTTTTTTTTCTTTTTGCAGGCACATGATTGTGGATTGACAGGGATGGGATAGAAGCCATTTTCTGGGATTGGTACAGGACAGGAGTATTTTTGTGGGAATGGAATGGGACAGGACTTCTGTATCATGCTCTAATCCACAGTAGACTTCATGGTGTCTTTTAGCTCCTTGATATCCCCAACAAAGTGTCCAGGATATTAAGCTTCTGTAGTTACTGTTCTGCACAGGTGAATATTCTGGACTACTATCTTTCTTCAATATGAGATGCTTAGCTGGTTCACTAGAAGACTTGATTCTGGTTTGAAACACCTGCTGGCTTGGCCTGGCTGCAATCCTTGAACCAGAGAGACGGGTGAAGCTGGATAAATGAAGCTCAGGCAAAATACTTCAGTCCATTAGACAACAAAGAGATTCTGAGTCCCGATCGATGCACTGAGCAGTAATTCCTTGCATTTTACAAAGTTAACCATGCAACATTTACTTGTAGGCACATTGACTCATGCATGCACATAGTTGAGCAGTTAGAGTTATTTTCTCAGACGTTGGAAAGCTCCCTGCAGAGCCACAGAGGACATGAGTTATAGAAGAACCTCATGTGTGAAATTTGTGGAGCGTCCCTTTATATGACTGATCTAGTTAGAGAAATGTTTTAGTCTAGAATGATGAAGAAACAAATGAAAGTTTATTTGATCACGGGCTTCAGGGAACTGGGAGTTTGAGTCTTCTACACTTGCAGATCACAATAATTAATTGTATTAAAATTTCAATCTTGGTTCATTTTTATTTCAGTTGACTCAAGTTTGCAGTATTTGTATTAGCACAAAACCAAGCAGCCTCTTATTTGCCGTGACAGCGACGATTCCGCAGTATTTGCTCTGGGACGACACATGCACAAAACCAACAAAGCAATGGAACAGATAAGAAGTAAAACTTTAGAAAGGCAAATACATAAATGATGTGAATGTTAGTCACTTTCACAATGTGTAATCCAACTTCTGCTGCAGTCAGAGAGAAGAAATGTACCCAAATGTCAATAAAGAAAACTTTCTGTCAGTGTTGAACAAAGACTCTTGTTCCATTGTGTGCAACGCGATGGAAGACAATGAGAAACTTGTCAACTCTGCATAGATGTATGTTGGACCACAATGAGGCACTTAGGTTTTGTTTTAGCTGCAGAGTACTTTATATATATATCTAACTGTATTGTAGCATCTACACCTCATGTACAGCTAGAATTAAAATGTAATGTCTATCTGGATATCTTGCAGTATCTGGATCAGGAAAAACATGTTAATGCAGGTATAAACGCACACAAAACACACTGCAATCTAAATGCTAGTAACAGTTGAACAAGCTTTGTTGCCTCTGTCCGCTTTCTCCTATTTCCTGGACTTAGATGACAAGCTTTTAAAGAAGGTTAAAAGATGTTCCTGTGTGTTGCATTTTTTCTGCAGGAGAACAAAATCATGACCCATCCTTCCATTCTGACTGGCTTTGTTGGTTTGGTTGTTTGGTTTGGGCAGGTTTAGGCGTGAGGAGTGAGATTGGGGGAGAGTTAGGGTAAGAATATTAGGGTAAGCCAGTCAGAGTACCTCAGTGGCAGCTAATGAGGATCCAAATAAAGAATGAATAAAGAGGCAGAATAGGGCAGGCCATGTGTTCACCATCCTGGGGGACTGTAAAAGGGACATTCACTTATATCTTAAGTTAGCTAATGTTGGCAAAATGGCTAATCTACATCAAGCGTTAGCTACCTAGTTAGCTAACATTTTGCTAACTAGGGCTGCGCCCTAATAGTCGACTAAACCATCAGGGAGAAGAGTCGTAGACCAAGTTTTCATTCTGTTAGTTGCAGAAATCCCATCCCAATCCCATTATATTGGAAAGAAGACATCTCTACCTTAGATATTTCCAAATCTCTGCAACTCACACAAAAAAATCTAGATGAATAAATAACACCACAGGTGAGGCAGCTAAGAAAATATGTATTTTTGATTTCAGGGTGAACTGTCCCTATAAGACGACTAAGGTTTGTTCCAGGTACTGAGCTTGCTCAACCGTCATTGGAACACAGAGCAAAAAGGGGGCGAGACTTAGGGAGGGGAATAAACTACATAGTCAGTGAATACAAATCTTTGAACTGAACTGAAACAAACACTTTTAATCAGCAGCGAGAGCTGCAATTTACGCCTTCATTCCCTTCACCTGACACACGCCGTGACTTTGACAATTCCATTAGCTTCACCTGCCTGTACAGACTGAGATCTGATCACAATACAGGCGGAGGTGACTGTCTTGTGGCTGTAAATTAATATTATGCACACATTACATGTTATGTAACTGAATTCTCTATACAGCAAAGCTGTGTTCATACAGATGAAATTATATAAATGGCTGACAAAAAAACAAGCTCTTCAGTAGATCAAATTATCGTGGAAGTCAGGCAGCAGCTCTGGAAGCTACTAATGGCTGGAAACATTCAATATATTAGAAAAACTACTCAAATGTTATGTAATATGTTCTATCACGCCGTTATAATGTTATCTTATTTAGCAGACCAAATATCTATAATACTGTAATGTACATAAATGCTGCTGGCTTGATTTAAATAAGCCCTGCAGCACAGCTCACTTTGAGAGGAAAATCAGGAGCGTCGTCTTTGTACAGAGACTTAATATATCTCAATTATCTCGCCTGCTTAAATGTACAACGTGTGTGTGTGTGTGTGAGAGTGTGTGTGTGGTGTTGACACAAATTACATTCTGCCGTGAACTCCTAATGGACACCCTGCTTTGGATT
>JAJHUR010079144.1:0-11561 GCA_027495735.1 Lutjanus campechanus
CACACACACACACACTCTTCAAAGCTTTTAAGTTCCTTCAAAGTCTTAAGTACATTATATAATATATATGTCTACATTATACATATTATGAGTCTGGACAGACATGGATGTAAACAGTAATTTGACTGGCAGAGGCATACAACCATATTGTTAGTCCTAGTTTAACTTTCAGGTACAGTTGAAGTGATTCTGACATTCTTGATAGATACAGGCCCTGAAACTGCTCTAACGCAGACTCAGTTTATGAGAGTGGTGTTGTGCAGGAAATACAATGAACGCTGCTCTCAGTTGCACTCAGTGACCTGCACTGTGCAGAAAAACGTCTTAACAGGTGATAGTGTTTGGAGCGAGCAGAGCCTATTATCTCACATTATCTCACCCAGAAGCTCTGCCTACTCTATTTAAATGCTGCACTTACTGTACTTGCTGCTGTACGAAATATGACATGTGTTACAATGTTTGAAGGCCACAGGCCCTCCAGGTTTCAGCTGCCAGATGGCTTGAGTAATGCTAATTTGTTTACACACATTTTATGCTTGGTTAGTGAAACATTTAATGCACACATTTCGAGCAGCTAGAAAAGTAAACAGTTCCTTCAAGCGATGCACTTCGATGGCACTCACACTGTGGTTACAGGTTCCTGAATCATAGCTCGCTTGTCTTCATCAACTGCTCCTTTTTTTCTCTTCTCTTTTTTTGTTGTCCTCTACCCCCACGTGTCGTTTCCCCTGCCACAGAGAAAGAGAAGCGAGTGAAGTCGGACTCAGACGGAGAAGGAGCCAGCAACTCTCAGTCGGACAGCTCGGCCAGCCTGGGCAGCCTGAAGGGAGGAGGTGAGTCGTGTCGCCTATCATCACGTCTTTCTCTCCCTCTCCTCACCCTCTTTGTCACAGCAAATGTAGCCTCGGGGGAAGGACGAGGATTCAGCCACTTGTCAAAGGTTGGCTTATATTGTGGTCAGCTGATGACAATCTTCATTTTCTAGGTTATTCTTTCTCTCTAGCTTCATTACGGTGAACAGCAAATGACACTTTTAGGTGATTGTGTGTGATGATAATGGCAATGATGAGGCTGTCTTTAATTTGAAAACATTAAACCCCCCCTGTCCTTGTTGTAGATCCATTAAAAACAAATCTCAGTTCGCCGATCCTCGTGACACTTTATGATGATAGAGAGCTCTTCATGGACAAACAAGTCATATTCTGTCTGACTTTGGAACCACAATTACTGTCCTGTTTGTGTAAGAAGCATAAAAGACACCTACGTTTTCTGTGACCCCATTGTTGGATCAGATTTACTAAGATTCCAGGACTTGAGACACAGGTCATGCCTTCTATACATGCTGTTGACGTCCAGTGAGCCAGACAACCTTGAGGCATTATTAGCTCCATGTATTGTTCACATTCTGAGATCCAATAAGATGAGAAGCGTCTTGTTGCCTGTGGCATAGTAGCTGTACACTTTGTCCTCCTAATGCTCTCTCTTTGTTAGTCTGTTTTGTGCAGGCCTTTTTCCTGTCACACTTTGTATGCCTGAAACCTCCTTTCTGTGCTGAAGGTTTCACTCTGAGACGGAGGCAGTATTTTTTTTATTTTTTTTGCAGGCAAACATCTGAAAACATCAGCTTTGTACTGAGCTTCCCCCTTCTGCCCGGCCAGGTGGCCTCCAGCCAGAGAGGGATCTCTCTAAATCTGTTGTGACACTTTATTCGGGGCTGTGGCCCTGAATGTGTAGCGTTTTACGGCCGACACGGGTTTTAAGGATGATCCCCGGTGAGAAGACTCAACAAAGTAGAACTTGGAAACAGATTCTGGTGACAGAGAGGCTTGGTGTGCGGCTTTGGACCAATGTTATCCCGCTGACCATTCGGTGGGTCGTTCGGCTGCCAGCAGATCGTATTTCTATAAAACAAATTGTACGTTATTGTACAGCAGAGCAGTACGTGATGGAAGCTCCTGAGTGCCTTTTGAAATGGGCTGAGTGTTTCACCATCAGAGCTAAAGCAGCGATTGGGGGCAGCAGAGCTTTAGAGCCGTCATAAGGTTACATTTATGTACCCTTCACATTGGCTGATCAAATGGCATGCCACTGCCACCGAGTCAGAGCGACTCTCAGGATCAGTGGTGTTGTCGGAGGTGACTCAGCTTTATTCATGAGACATGATACCTTCAACTCTCCCCCGGCGCCAGGCCTCTTACAGAGTCTACAAGATAGAAATGCCACTTGTTCCTGTGTTAGCCTCTGATTGTTGGAGAAATTCGTCTGCTTGAGACTTATCCTTCTGTGGTTCTGAACCTTTTTCCTTAAGAGACCACTTTCCTATCATTGAATAAACTCCTGACTCCTGACTAAGTGCTATTTTATGGATATTTAATATTATATTCAATGCATAACAGTAACAGTACAGAGCAACTGTTAAACTGAACCATTAACCCAAATAGTGAACACAATAATTGCAGGAAGTTTGTGTCAGTTGATTATTTCTCATGAAGGACGTGGCAGAGATTGAAGCTTGTGCTATCCTATGTGATATCATTTTAAGTTTATATCTTAATTAATAATCTAAACTTTAAAAATAACAGTTTCATTTAGTTGTCTTCATAGAACTGAATGAAATGCTTATAATTTGGTGTATGTTTATTATGTTTTAAGCTTTCCCACCACTCACTAATAATCATGAAGGCCTCACAACACCTTGTGAAACTTTGGCGACCCCTTGTGGGGTCACTAACCCCAGGTTGGGAACCAGTGCTTTACACGATCTCCTCATCTTTACAGGGCTGTAACAGATAGTTGTTTTCATTTTCAGTTGATCGCCTGATTATTTTCTCAATTAATCAATTCATTTTTAAGTCTATAAAATGTCAGAAAACGCTCCTCACAATTGCTTAGAGCCCCAAGTGACATCTTGACATCATCTGTTTCACCAGACTGATATCTGTTTGAAGTTGTACTGGCTACTAGGGGTGTAATGATACATCGTTGCAGCTCTCTTTAAATATGCCAGCTGGCTGTTTACTCCCAGAGCCTCACTTCACCTTAATAAACACCTAAGCTCTTAACTTCAGGGCATTGCCATCAGATGAGCCTTGATCCTACCTCTCTTTCCCCATGAATGACAGTCCCAGTCGCACAATTTTGCCCTCTTCATAACAGCGGAGTACCCTAAATGCCTCAGAGCGAGTGTAGACATAGAAGACAGGTTGAAAAGAACAGCTTTTGCATTCTGAGTCAGTTGTATGTGAGCTTCTCTTTTGAGGAACAGAGAAAATAGGGAAAAGGTCATTTAAGGTTATTAAGTTTCAGCACCGAGGAGCGTGTGTTGTGTTAGCATGAGGAGAGTCATTGAATTTTCACGACTCTCTATGGGCAACATTAGCCTAAAGACTAGACAGAAATTAGTGTTGACACACGTTATTGACACACATTAATCATCAGGCAGGGCCATTATAAGCCAATCCCATTACAGATCAGCAGTGTCACCGTGGTTAGGCGTGCGAGTCAGGGGGTTACTACATGCTCACTTATCACAAAGTGACAATCCACAGATGGCTGCATCCATGAGATACATTAGAAGCCTAATAAGGAAAAGTGGACCTTAACGAATAGCGCGGCAACATAAACTTTGTGCGTTCACGCTGCTGTTTACGGTTGCATGAGAGTATGATAATCACAGGATCCAATCAGATGGGTATCTGGAGCAAATTCATCTTCATTATTACACTGTTGTCTCAGGGCTAGGAATTAATTCTAATGGCGAATGTGGAAGTTTGCATGTGAATTTTAATGCATTTGTATGTATTTTTTTTCTTAAAGCTTGTTTGTTTGTTTATTTTTTGTATTACAGAGGTAGCCACAGGAACGCTTCTGGATTTGGCAGAGGGAGCTAACGTGGCACTGGTCCACTCAGGAACAAAGCAGACTGAATCGGATCCCTTTATGGTGCATAATCACGCAACAGAGAACAACAATACTGTATGGGTAAGGCAAGAGTCGGGCTGGTCAGTAGGTCTCAGCTGCTCAGGCTCGATAAGATGGGAAGACAAGAATGCCATGCAGAAAACACTGATTAATTAGCTAAAATGCCTGCCTGGTGATGGACTGTACCTGCTCTATTCAAAGGAGTGGATTCAATAGTTATACAGCTGCTACGCAGAGTCAGACAATAGCCCATTGAACAGAACCAGCCTTATCACACGGTCACATAGCTGCAGAGGGTGTGGGACTGCAAGTAGCCAAGATTAACCTCCCATTTGAGGCTAGAGAAAAGTGGCAAGAGGTGACTGACTGTATCAACATCTCATGAATAAGCGCTCTTTACTTGTCATCTCTCAAGGCCGAAACTTGATCTTTACGTTAATGTTAATTTGCATTTTTTTTAAAGAAAGGTCAGAGAGAGAAAAGTCAGTCTATTTGACATCAAAGCACTTTCGAGTTTCATTTGTTGTACAGACAAAGACAGAGAATCACTAAGTATAAGTCTGTATTGCATAACTGGACTCCACAGTATTTTCTTCATTGTCCTCAAGATGGTCAGTACCTTGGTTGGTAAAGGTTATTGGGTAACACTTTAGTTGAAGAGGTGTGCATAAGACTGTCATTTCACTGTCATTCATTTATGACACCTGTCATGAAGGAGTTTTAATGACTGTTGTCATTTATGTCATTTTTAATGCAAAGTTTATTGCAAAGTTGTTTGTGATGTCTTTGCTATGACAACTTGACATTAATCAAGCCAATAATGTCTTTGTTACGACAACTTGACATTATCAAGCTTAAAGAAACTGTTTAGCTTTATCTTTTAACATGACGTGGTTATAAAGTTGTAATTAAGCTTTATTACACTGGCAAATGCTTTTGTTTACAGTGTCATGAATAATTTCTCATACTGCAAAGTGGTACCCTTTCAACTTGTCATAACGATGTCATTAAATGTTATAAGGCCAGTTTGATGACAGAGTACAGTACCAAGCAGAGGTATCCGATGAACAGACAATAGTTAGTTAGTTTATTTGTTGTTAAAGTAGACTAAAATGTCCAAAATGTACCACTTTACTTGAAATCAAGGAAAATATTCATGACATACTTTTTATGGTCTCGTTAATGTAAAGTTAAGACAACAGTCATTAACATTCATAGAGACGCTTTCATGTTCTCGACAGGTGTCATGACATGGTTATGACAATGTAATGGCAGTCTAATGCACACTCCTTCACGTGAAGTGTTTCCGGTTATTGATTTGACTAATTGTATGAAAATGAACATGAGAATTACAAATAAGAAACTTGTCTGTACCAGGGTACTTCATTCTAAAAATAAAGGTACATATCTTAAGAATGTTAGTATGAAAAATAACCATTCGATTACATTTAAAGAGAAGTGGGGAGGTTGCAGCACGTGTCCTGGTGAAAGTTGCTATTCTAACAAAACGTTTCTGCAGCAATAGAATTTTATGAAGCTATGTGGGGAAAGTGCTTGCCCATACAATATTACAGTAAGGAAAGGGTATATTGGATTATGATACAATGTTAGCAGACCTTTAACCGATATGTTTATGTTCTGTCCTGCAGGAGTTGGAGGACGGTCTGGACGAGGCTTTCTCCAGGTGAGAACCAGTGTGGATTTGGGTTTCCCCATAAGCTCGGCCACACAGGCTGCTTTTCTTGAAATAACCACCTGTGGTTTGGGCTGCCCTCGTAATAAGCACGGCCTCTCCCTCCCTCTGCTCAGATCATCCCCAGTGAACTCCCACAGGCAGGAAACGGGCTCAGTTTACAGGCCCGGGTGCAGCCGACACCCGCCCTGAGTCATGATGCTTTTGTAGGCTCAATTTACCATCGTCTCAGGCCCACACACTGATTTCGTACAAGCTCAGAAAGCCTGTGATTACAAAATGATGCTGCGTGAGGTAACTTATTTTGTGGTATACAACCCCAATTCCAAAAAAGTCGGGACTCTGTGTGAAACATAAATAAAAACAGATTGCAATGATTTGCAAATCTTTTTTTGACCTATACTCAACTGAATATAGTACAAGGAGAAGATATTTAACCTAATGTTCAAACTGATTGTTTTTTTTGTTTTTTGTTTTTTACAAATATACACTTTTTCTGATTTGATGCCCGCAACATGATCCAAAAAAGGTGGAAACAAAGGATGCTATTTGCTGAAGTTTTGAAAACTATATTCTTTCCCATTCTTGTTTGATAAACGACTTTAGTTGCTCAGCAGTTGGGGGTCTCTGTTATCGTATTTTATGGGTTGTAATGCACCACACATATTCAACGGGAGACCAGTGTGGACTGCAGGCGGGTCACTCTAGTACCTGAACTCTTCTTATGAAGCCACACTTTTGGAACACATGCAGAATGTGTTTTGATGTGTTGATGAAATAAGCAGGGACGTCCCTGAAAATCATCTAGATGGCAGCGTATGTTGCTCCAAAACAGTCAGCGTTGGTCTTCATCATCTTTTAGTGATAATTTGTTCTCGAAATTGTGAGATGAGAATTGTTGGACTATTTGTCCACACAGTTTTTCACCAAGTCTTGAAGCTTGCCCCATCCTTGCTAGTAAACACCCTTCATACCCAGTCATAATACTCTCATCTCTCGGATGATTCCACAACTTCTCCTGTCTTTAACTGCCAATGTCCCGACTTTTTTTGAAACATGTTGCAAGCATCAAATTCAGAATGAGTGTATATTTACACAAAACAATAAATTGTATAAGTTTGAACATTTAATAGATTGTCTTTGTTTTACACAGCCTCCCTACTTTTGTAGTACTCCTTTGAGTGTTATCACAAGGAGAAAAACTCTGAAAAAAGATCATGTCTCATAATTTGTAGGTTCAAGGTCGACAGGAAAGTCTGTTGCCTGTGCTGATTGGAATTCCTTAAACTCCGTCTATGACATCGACAAACTAATCAGAATGTAGCTGGAGTCCTCAGTGATTAATGTTTTAATTTAGCGTCTATCAGCAGCACGCGAAGATAAGCTGTGGTGGTCCGCTGTCGGGTTGCACAGTGCAACTGTTTACAGCTGTTTGTTTTGGATCGACATTCAAAACTTTATTAGTGCGGCTGTGCTTTTCATTCCCCCTGCTAATTCAACAGTGGGGCTTCTCGGTCTCTCACTTTCATTTAGTGAAAGGGAGAATGGGCTCCGCAGCGTCTGTAATCAAGCGCTAAGAGGCCATTTTAGCCCTGTTATCAGGCGATTATTTGTCTGCACACACTGTAATTGCACCCTAACGTCCTTAATCTCCCGCTCTGCTAATGCTGGGAGCATTCATTAATCACAAGAGATGCAGCAACATGTAGATTTCTGTAATTGAGGGAATAGTTGACGTCTTAGTCCATCGGGAAAAGCTGATTGTGCCGGTTGATGTTGGGGTCACAGCGGAAGAGAAAATTGGAGACGATTCGTGATTCTGTGAATGAGAGTATTACAAGATGATGGTGTTTGTGTTATCTTCACTGTACCTGATAGTTGGTGTGTGGCACATGCAGTTTTTTTTTAATGAGGAGTGAAATGAGCTCCAGGTTAATGGATTGTTTATTGTTGAGTCACATAAATGTGCCTAGTCATCACCGTTCTGTTAGAGTAAGCTCCCCCCACAACATTATTTCAAATAAAAAGACTATAGACAGCAGAGTGATCAGAGGTTGTAACTTATATAAATCTTGAGAAACACACGCACCACATACAGCTACTTTGAGACAGTGAAAGATTTTTTTTTATTCTTTATGCTTCACTAGTAACAGACTCTGCACTTCTAAATCTGATCAAAGTACTCAGTATTTAAGCATCACAGGCAGCAGGGCCTCATCTCCCTCCGAACGTGTAACAGGCTGCAAGTTGTCAGAATCACAGAAACATCTGCTGCCTCACTGCAGCACCAAAATTTCAATTCTGAGGTTCAAAGTGGCTGCTCCTACCTTCAATTTCTTCCTATTTTGTGACGAGTGACTTTTAAACTCTCCTAGATGAGCAGTTTCCTCACTTCTGGCAATGAACTGCAGATAAATTCACATGTTGAGATGGTTTGTGTCGCTATTTGAAAGACCACACTGCCATCTGCTGGTGGTTGAGTGCTGATCACTTGATAAACATGCATGTTGGGTGATTCAATCACAAGTGGAGAGCGCTCAAATCCCCACTCTGTTTGCAAATAAACACCAGGGCGGTTTGGTTAGTTTAATATCCATTACTGTCCATTTGGATTTTCAATACAAATATTGGACTATTTGTTTCTTTTTTTTGTTTGTTTATTTCAGCTGCACACTAAAGCTCTATCAGTCTATGTGAGCTTCACGTTTTATCTGCGCTGTCACCGGCAAGAGAGATGCTTCTTGGTGCACTGGGATATTATAACTGAGCTATGACCAGGACTCATGGTTTTACTTTCTCTGACTGTCTGGTAATCAAGTTTTCACATCACAGATTCAAAAAAAAAAAGAAGCCATTAATGACTAAATTAGAGAGAAAAAAAAGTTTCTTTCCCAGCAAACCAAGGAGCATCTCTCCTGTCTGTTCTTCACAGCAACTCAATGATTATTACAAGGAAAGAAACAACTTAATGTTTCGTATTTAATGCAGAACTTACGAGAAGGCACGAATGATTAAGAATTCACCGTAGCGGTTTCACTTCCCTGCTCTGTATGCAAATAAACACGCTTGCAAAATGCGTCGTTGTTTACACAAAAGGACAGACATAATGTTTATTACACAAAGAAAAGACTAACTTAATTAACATTTGCCGATACAGTGAGACCCAAATAATTAAGAATTTGACGTAGACACCATTTCACAATGTTTATTGCGGTTGTACTCACCCAACAACTCTCAACATTGCAAGATTTCTTAAGGGAGACTGAGGATGTTGTGGTTACTATTGTGTTCTCGAACATCCACTGCTTATCCTGGCAGGTAGGAGAGCCCAAACACGTAATTTTCATTAGAGTGACTGCAGAGTACGGCGGAGTCGGTGGTCCTTCAGTGTAAAGGTCCTTCAGTGTAAAGGGCCATCCTCACCAACAACTATAACTATTTAAAAAAAAGTAGTTCTAAACTCGTTCTAACTCAAGAGGGTGGTGGAGTCCCGACCACGGCTTTATAGTTGTGGTGTGGACTCGATTTTAGAACTATATTTTTTATAGTTACAGTCAATCGTGTGGACAGCCCTTCACTTAGGACAAACTGCGTACACACTCCTGACAGAATGTGGTCACGTGCAGGCCAGACCACCTCTAAATGTGGTCTGAGTGATTGGATCTCAGCTCGTCCTCAGTGCGTCCTGGGTGCATCACGCCTGTACTTGGAGCTGTCCTCTTGTTATCAGTTGATACCAGGAGTAAACAGGCTCATAGTGAGGGTCAGTGAAGACACAATTTCTGTCTTGCAAAAACTGATGTAAAACGGGTTTTCTTCTTATGGTTAAACCTCGTGCTACGGCTGTATCTTAGTCAACTCTAACTTGGACATTGCACTGTGGCCACTTAAATGTCTCCTGTCACTTGATTATGAGGCTGTTCAGAATAGTAAAGAATTTATTTGTTACCTGACTTGTGATGTTTCCTTTGCACCCCCAGCCGCAGTCTGGATAGCTTTGAATCCTACTCAGGTAACAATGTCATTCACTGGATCTAGTGACCTCCACCTCATTGTCCCCTAGTCCACCCACTATTCAAGCCTGCTCATCTGTCCGGGTATCAATGTCCAACCAGATTCAGACTCATGTAGTGTCACATTTTCTTTTTAAGGCCATCATTAACGAGATTTGTATGACTTACTTTAAAGAACAGGGGCAAGAGTCCTCTTTGTCATTGCCACAGTTTGATCCATCCCTGAGTTTCGTAAGACACAGGACTTGATGTAGTCTGCCACTGTGTCCACGTCTTCATCACAAATGTTATGTCTCCACCTCATATCCATCAGCTGTGCACTCTGATAAATGCCATGATGCTCGATGAGACATGGTGAATGAAAATGGTGTGTGTTCACATGTAGGTCTAACATATATGTGTTCAAACAGGAATTTCGTATGTGTGTTAGGGTGGTCATCATAAGTTCACAGTGGAAATCATTTTATTGCCACATGTGGCTTTGCTTTTTAATTTATCATGATTCTGTTCTTACAAATAGGACTCCCACTGTGTTTATAACTCACGTTCATACATTCTGAGCCCACTGTACCTGCCATTGTTTACAAGTTATTCACAAGCTTACTAAATGTGATGATTTGTCATTAGTAATAATAGGAATCTTGAACATTACCCACATTTCATCCCAGTGGTTACTGATAAAAATGTCTCTTTCTTTTCCTCTGTTCCTCCAGACTCGCTGAGTCTCGCACTAACCCCCAGGTCCTGGACATTGGGGTAAACCCTCAGGACTTGAACACTGACGAGTGCCTGTCCCCAGGCAAATGGGACCAAGAGGACACAGACTTCACTGCACAAAAAGACACTTTTGGGTTCTAACGTGAAGCCTCAGCCAAGAAAGGAAAACAGGGAAAGATGAGGAGAAACGGTGGTAAAACACGGATGGAAACTGAAGTGACAAAACAGACGTTTGTGACATCAGTATGGTTTCCCACCTTCTCCCTGCTGCCAAGTCCGCTCAGTGGTGCAGTCTAGTGGTTCTCTGATGCTCCTGCATCCACACGACCAGAGAAGGACAACATGAGCAGGCTGCTCACAGAACAGGCCAAAGCAATACAAACCAATTTATCCCTTTTCTATGAAAAAAAACATGCAGTCATTTAATGTTTGTTACAGTCAGAGTATTACTTCCTTTTTTTGTCTGTTTACCCATTCACTGTTCGTAATGTGTTTGTGGTATGTGCTTGTGTATATTGCGTTAAAGAAAGTGTGCGTGTGTGCGTGGTTGCGTGCGTGCGTGTGTTCAGGTGTGCAGTATATAAATGTCCTAAGTGAGACATGAGAACTATGATATGAGTTGAGTTTGGAACAGGTCATTTAGTGTCATTAAGGTCAGCAAGGGTGCTGCCACATATCTGATGTACTTACACTGGGTTGCACCAACAAAGATGAATTTAAACCAGATTTAAAATTAATGAGAGCTTTGTTGCACAATTAAAAACAAATTTCCATTTAGTAACTCTAATCTCCATTAAACAAGTTTATTGATTTAAACCAGAAATGAAAGTGTTTATCAGAATGAAGATGTTTGCTTATCCAAATAAAACAAAACAAAAATAAATTCAAGTGCTTTCAGGATCCAGTGAGTGTAAAAGAGGGGTGGAAACTGTCAACTTACAGCTGCTCTGTATTCCTTCACAGAACTAAAAGTTTACATTGTTTGTCAGTTACGTAAAAAACTAACAAATGTTATATTGTTTGATTGTTAAACTAAAAGTTAACAAAACATACCATGATTTGCTAGTTTGCTCAACAGTTAACAAAATGTTACAGTGGCTGTGTCCAAAATCACTATGTAGTCATTTTGTCATTTTGTACAGCTGTCCGAATATATAGTGTGAATTATACCCTATGTAGTGGACTCAAAGTATCCCACAATACATTTTGAAAAGCTG
>JAJHUR010079145.1:0-27465 GCA_027495735.1 Lutjanus campechanus
GAAGTCCAGTTGCCTACAACAAACCTTGCTACGAAGTGTGTGATGAAGCAGATACCTGAGAGTAGAAGCAACGCAGAGGAGAGAAACTATGGTTCAAAACATAGAGATTCAGTTAGAAGCTAAAGGTACTGAGAGCTGCCCATAAAGAGATTTTTAAGAATGTCTTTCTCTCTGCTCTCCTGAACACACACGAGCTCAGTATCAACACTCGCTTGCTTGAGGGAGAGAAAGGAAGCTCATCATTGTTTGGCCACAGTCTGCGAGACGTGACCGCATCCTGCTTGGAGGCGAGTCGTGCTTGCTTCGGCCCCACTCCTAATGTGGGTCCATCTCAGCCATGGCGCAGTGCGATGAAAGCAGTAATGGAAATACAAATCAACGTGGCATGATTTGACTCAGCGTGGCCAAAAATGCCAGTGGAAAAGCCCCACATGTGTGTGTTTGTGTGTCAGTACTGACAGAGAGAGACTGGAGAGAGCGCACATACAGGTTGTTGACAATGATTCTGTCAATGAACTTCACTAATTTTTATAGTAAAAATGTTCAAAGGAAAAAGACTGATTTAAGACAGCTCGGACTGGGTTTTATGACCACCACACGCCAAATGATCAGGGTGACAGCAGTGCACCTCAACTCTCGCAAGACGCTCATGATTTTATCCTGACATTGGAAATTTGTCCGAGATCACAAGATCACTTCAAGTTGTTTGATGTATGACCAGTATAAGCTAACCACATGCACCTCTCTGTCTAATAGGCAACCCCACGTCGTTCTTCATCCCCTCCCACGGAAAAAAAGGCTTTCAGTTCATTCTGCAACCTCTAGATGGTGCTTATTATATTTTGTATAATGTGTAATATTAGAGACAGTGTTTCGTCTTTTTTGTGCACTACTGTAGAAACATGACAGTGCAACATGGTGGCCTCATGCACCTGCTGCAGACATAAACTGTTCATTCTAAGGTAACAAAAACATAACGATTCTTATTTTCAGGTGATTATACACTAATGAAAACATATTTACAAATCTTATATTATTTCTGCCATATTATGCTATTAAATCCCCACAAGTCTGATAGTGATGGACCTTTAAACATAAACACGTAAACTTCAAGTATCATCTCCTCTCTAGGAATTTGTTGCATAAGAAACAAAGGGGCAACTTCTTTTACTGTTGTGCAGTACTGCAACAACAGACAACAAAACAAGCTGCATTTTCTATAACAGCCACAACATTTTTACCCACAGTTTGGGACCAGAATAACTTCCTGTCTTGCGCTTCCTGCCATCATCACTCCCTCCACCTACACAGAAAACCCACAGCTGAAAGGAGCGAGTTCAGACATGTTCTTTGGGTGTTGTCCCAAGTCATTCTGGGAAATGTAGTAAACTTCCAAAATGAAGAAGAGGCACGTTAGACAGGTCAACAGAAAGAAAGGTAAATGCAACACTTACTCACAAATGAACATGCTTGAAACATTTCACTGATAGTGTAAATGTCAAAGTCTTGTGATTCTGAGCTGGCCTTTGGTCAGGATCTGGATTTTACACTCCTCAATAAATCACAGTTGTGAATATTAAATAGAACAGTTTTCCACAATAAAAATTCTTCTTCTGTCTGTGAGTCAGAATCTGACTCACATGTTTTTGTGGTGAGAGACCCTATCTGCTTTTAATTGTAGTCATATTCTACTTCAATGTCCAGACATTCCTTTAAAAATAAATGTAACATCAGTAAATCATGTTGTCCACTGTTGATACTAGAAACATAAAACTGTAAATAACAGAGGTTTAGCAGTACACAAAATTAATGGTTTGGTATGTGTTGGTACTGCAGGGATTTTTTTTAAATGCCAGAAACAACATTTTCATTATTTATTTTTAAAAATTTAAGAATTCATCAGAGGCCCATTGGCCTTGCGACTAACATACTGTCAATAAGAAAAATAAATAAATAAATAAATAGCACAAATGCTCCATCATAAGACCATTTGATAATTCCTGAACAACTGCAGCTTGCACTTTTATATTGGAGAGACACAGACTAAAATGCACATATAAAGGTACATCTTAGTGGGGCTTAAGTAGTTTGACCATATACTTAAAGGTCCAGTTTGTAAGATTTACACTGATCTATTGGCAGAATATGCCAATAGTTAAATAACACTCTTGTAGCATTAGTTACTGCTTTGGCACGGTCAGAATCTACAGTGAAAGACTGCCGGTCTGGAACCAGTCACTCAGCCGGCTCACTCTCGTCGGTCCATCTCTGAGGAAACATGGTACTCTTGACGCAGGAGTTAAACAAATGAACATCTCCTCCCCGCGGCAGCCTCCTCCTCTGCGTCGCTCAGCTGCTCCTCATTGTCAAACAGCTGCTAAACTGTTTTAGTTTTTGTGTTTGGTGACCATCAAAATAATGTGGTATAAATCTCTTTTTAGTCTGTTAACAGTTGACTCGGAGAAATCTGCGAAACTGAATACTAACATAAAGTGTGGTACTCTAAAAGTACCAGCTTTCATAAAGCATCATCAGTTAAAATCTCGTTGGAAGAAAGCTGCATGGGTACGACAAATAGTTCCATCAGGTTTCCATGTTTTTGGATTATGAGCATAGACGATAGATGTAAAGATGCACCAATCAGTTGTCTCGTGGCTGGAATCAGTCAGTTTTCAGCTTAAACAGCCATCACCAGTGACCGTGTGAGATAAAGAGAAGAGAGACAAATCTACAAGCAGACAAAAACAGCTGAGTAGCTGACAGTGTTACCAAACAGCAGTAAACTTTTCAGTCCCTCAGGCTAATGTTAGCTTGCACACTACTGTTGATAGCTCTTAAAACTGGCAGTTAAAATCTCACCTCGAGTTCTGGCTGAAGAATAGACAATCTGTGTTGACCTTGTCTCTCCAAGTATTTTTCATCCAGACTTGTTTAGCCTTCTGCTTTGTTTTTTCACTCTGCAAAGCATCACTACAGCAAGTTGTTGCACCATGTCAGCCTCCATTTTGTTCACATCTGCTTCCCCACAAGATCAGTCAGATCATGCGCCCTCTGACACGATAATCTTAATAATATCCTCTAGTGTGTAATGCACCATTATTTTCATAGCTTAAAAATCAGATAGGATTGTAGTCTGAATTTAGTGTTAGGAAAAAAAGAGAGAGCAAAAAAATGTGAGAAAATACAGAAGAGGAGAAGAGAAGAAGGGCTGGAAAAAATAAAAGATGGAGAGGGAGAGAGAAAAGAGGAAAACAATGACAAGGCCTGACAGTAACCTGGAGCACTTTTGGAGAACATGCAGAAGTTATTTAACTGTCAGTGTTTTATTATGAACATACAATTTAATTTAATCAAAAAGATACAAAATGTTTGTGTATGCTGTCAATTTTAGTTCTCAGGGAGAAAGAAAATTGAATTTGTTGAAAATCAGAATCAGCAGGTCAGACTTTTAAAAAATCTGAAATCTGCCAACAAAATTGCGATCAGTCCATCTGTTTTGATCATACAAAGAATAATTCCATGTTCATTATCATTATCTTCTTTTTCTTGCTTTGCTAGATTTCCCACCTGTTGATCCATTATATTTTTTATTCTTTCTTTAAAAGTATTTCTCGGCCAAGGCTGGGGGGGTTACTTTAAAAATGGATTCTGATAAAACTACTAATTACCTGTTTAAAAAATGTAATCAGTAACCAAAATCATCAGAATAATGTGTTCTGATTAATTTCAGTTACTTTTGGATTACCTCAATACCAAATATGGGGAAACTGTTACTAATGTAATCTTCTATGTTTGTTGCTAGGTTTATTAATTGTTTGTCCAGGTGCTCCCTCCTTTGTTATGCACAAATGCACCTTTAGAACAGTAAATAGGGACTTTTAAATGTTTGTTAAGTTACATTATAGTCACACTTCACACTCAAACTTAAAGTAAACTGTCTTAAGTGGTAGTAGCAGTAGTTGTATTAGTATTTAAAGCACATTGAGTTGCCTATTGGTATGAAATGCGCTATATAAATAAAGATGCCTTGCCTTGCCTTGCCTATTACTTGATTTCTGTGTGGCTAACATTAGCGGTTGATCTGATTAATTAACATTTGCAGTTGGTGTGTGTAGCTAACATTAGTTGGTCGTCTGTGTCACTCATATTAGCAGTTTGGCTTTCCTGTAAAAAAAAAAATTCAAATTAGATGTTGAGTTCTTCAATGATGACACAGTTTTACTAAATGTTGCTGTAATCTGATCATGTTTCTTTTCTCTGTATCTGTAATCGAATACAGTTACTTTTTTTGGTATCCTAATTATACACAGTAATCCCTTTATATGTAATCTGTTACTCCCCAAGCCTGGTGATGGCTCAGTATGGGGGAAAGTCTTTCTTGGCCAAAATGCATCATGTGACACACAACTTCAACTCTGGCCACCATGCTGTCTGCCTGTTGCTGTTCTTGGGGGCTTGAACCCGAAAATATCACCCATGTATGCGGATGACTTGATGTTTTCCTGCTATAAAACCCTATTTTGTTTGTCTACACAAGCTGTAATTTGTAGAGCATTCATAGTTCATGTTTGCTTTTTTCTGTAGACTGTTCTCCCTCCAACACACCCTCCTCCTCTGTCTGCTTTGATGCAGGAAAACTTTACAGTAAACTCGGCTGGCATGGAGGCAGCCCCCCCGTAGCCCTGCACCCATCTTCTCTCTTTTTTTATTTATATATAAGCCTCGGCACCACAAGCCAGTCCAAAGAGCATCTGGTTCCTCTTGGGCCTGCGGTCACAACACTGAGAGAGTGCCACATCAAAGCTCTCTCCATCCAGCCCGCAGAGAAGAGAGGAGAGCAAAGAGTGGAGGAAGAAGAAGAGAGAAAATCTGGGACAAATTCTGTTTCACACACACACCGCAAATCTGTCTTTGCTCATGGAAAAATTGCAGCGCACATCTGTGGTGTTGTGTTGAGAATCCATCAATCTCTGTGCCCTGACCGCTTCACTCGCGCAGATAGTCTGACTTTGGCTCCCACGCTCATCTTTTTACTGCTTTAGAGGCTTTGGCAAGACATTCGTAAGCTCTAAAGTTAGTTGTCAGTTTCTATTCTATTAGCGTTACATCATTTTTTATACAATTATGTCAATGAAGCTGTGATGGCATGACTTAACCTCAACCTCTGTCTTCTGTGTGTGTGCTCCCTGAAGAAACACATCAGTGCTGTGAAAAAAGATCACTGGGATCAAAAATCCTCTTAATGCCTTTCCTGTCTTCAGGCTAGGACACGTAGGCACACAAACTCACACACACACTCACACAGAAAGAAAAGATCAAATGTTGAGGGGCGTGATGGTACGTTTTGAAATGTGACCCTCCAGCAATTTCCCCGTCACTCAAAGCCACCAAAACACAAACATGAGTGTACCTGCCGCTTCCTGCTGCTCTTTGTGTTCGACAGCAGCACAATTTTCTCTCTGCACAGACACGTTTTGACAGTTGATGTGAGCGGTAATGAATTACCATTAAATTACATTTTGTCTGTGCTCTAAAGCATCCAAATTACTAACAGATGAAAGTCATATGGGCCAGCAGGGTGGAGCGTTAGTAAGTTAGTAAAGCTGGCTGGTGGTGTAAAGGTTATCAGTTCAAATCCACCAATGCTGTAAATATTTTCTACTGTTTTTACATTTTTGTTGTTTCGTGTGTTATTGTCTATTCTCTACTTTTCTATTTATGCTGTTTTATCTGACAGTATTCACCTTAGTCTTTATTTCTATTTTTAGTACTATGTTTATGCACCAATATGCCACAGCAAACTCCTTGTCAGTAAAAACCTACTTGGCAGTAAAACCACTTCTGATTCTGATTTTGCTTCAGTGCTGCCATGCAAGAACATCTACAGCTTCCTTTTACATTTCAACCCCTTAAAGGCTCAGTGTGTATGATCTACACAGCACTTGAACCAAGATAGGTGTTGACATAACCACACTGAATATATAAAAAAAAGTCTGTCCAAAGGCATTTATGTTTTTGACCCTGGGAAAGTAGGAAAAATGGGCACCATGCAAGAACATTTTTTCATATTGTTATCTTAATTTTCTCTTACTTTTTTCTTACAAAGGCTCGTAAGAACATGCCACGTCACGTGCCAAGTCTGCAAAACAGCATCAGCAGTAGAATTAATGGATCTGCTAAAGCAAATAAATGGGTGCTGTTAATCAACCTTTTACCTGGAGGTGGACTGTCACTGAAATAAAGAAGAAATGTTATGACATGTGTCAAAGAAAAATTAGACGCCTCATCACAGCAAGGGGTGATCGATGACTGCAACAGGACAAGGGGGTCAAGGGGAAGTTTTCATCACGGAGGACAGAATAAGTGAGGATGGTCTCATGGGCAGAGACTTCATAAACCTGCATGTGACCTGCAGTACACCTGACAGCAGGTAACGATACATCATTATACAACGCATGATGTGCTGTGTTTCAAGATGTTCTTTTAATTCAGAAAATATTGTATCTATTACAATTTTTAACAGCCTGAGTAGTTATTTTATAATCAAGACTTTTGCACACAAAACATATGAAGATGTACAAGTACAGCTGAAATGATTAGTTGATTAATTGATAGACAGAAAACTGACATTAAAATTGTCATTTTAATAACCGTTTCGTCATTTTTCCAGCTTTGCAAATTTTACATTCGCTGCTTTTCATTTTAATTATTTTCAATAATGTCAATTGTAATGTTAATTTAAGAATTTTAAGGTTTGAACTGTTGGTCGGACACTACAAACACTGTGACGGTGTCACTTTGGGGTAATTGTGATGGCATTTCTCATTATTTTCAGAATTTTTACAAACCAAAATAATCACCAAATTAATAGAAAATAATCATTAGTTGTACTGTAGTCCTATGCAACAGTAAAATCCTGATTTGACATGAACACGAGTCATGATAATCTACTGGTATAATATATAATAGTATAACACTCACAGGGGGCAGTCTGCACTACAGTACTTTTACTTTTGGTACTTTACATTTTCCTGATTAAACTCACATAAATTTACTTTTTGCTGTTTTCAGTGCAGGTCTTTCACTTGTAACAGAGTATTTTTAGAGTGCTGTGTTAGTACTTTTACTTAAGTAAAGATTCTGAATACTTCCTCGTCCACCATGTAGTAAAAATGTGACTTCTTTACCATTAAGGCACTGTTGTTGCAGTAATGTTGGTTTTTGATAAATCTTTGTGCTTTCAAACAATGTAGTCATTTTGTCCAGGCTGAGCTCAGGGTAATGTGAAAAAATACTAATTACAGTCGATTTCTTTAAAATGTCAAATGAATAGCAGCAGAACTTATACTTTTGGTCTTGTGGTTACAAGGATAAATAATACACAAAGTCTTTAAAGTTAATTATAAAGCATTTTAGCCACTTGATCTGTATCATGTTCACCGTTGTGGATTATGAGAAACTTTCTGTCAAAAGGTTTTTCTTTCTTTTTCCCATAAAAATCTCACCCAATTACACTGTTTATGTTTTCTCTGGTGGTTGTTGGGAACTGAACTTGTGAATAAAGGTTTAAAGACCAATAATTTAGCAACAAAATGTGATAAAAAGCACAGCCCGTCCTGCAGCTGCAGTGCTGGGGTGTGAAATAAATATGCTGGCCACACAACATCAGCTCAGAGCCAAAGCTGTTGACCTCATCAGTCTGAAAATCCAATGAAGGGTCACAGTCCCTCCTGCTCCAGGCAACAAGAGAAACTATGAGTGCAGAGGTCAAATCCACCTGTCAGTCCACAGAGGGAGGAGCTGCACCTGAAAGAAACCTGACAAACAAATGTGTCTAAAAAATAATCCCATAAAACAGAGATAATGTTCCCTCCGAAACTGTAATGAAACTATATAAACAGCTGTGAGTTTGTTATTAGAGATGTTTTGCATAAATGTGGAGGCCAGTTGTTGTTGTTGTTTTGAAAACACAGACATGAATAAGAAAACGTTTTGCAATCATGTGACAGCTACACAGTGTCAGATTATTTTAAGATGTATTAAATCTTATAACATGTTATAAAATCTCAGTTTTGGGTGAGTTTAGCCCAAGTTTAAAAGCCATTTTGACATGATATAGAACTGCAATCAAGTGTTATCACTGATACTAATGAAGGTTCTGCTCCATTCGGGTCAAACAGAGTCAGGGTGCTGCTGTTGCACATGTTGGCTCGCTTGAAAGACTCTGCTACACTAAATGGAATGGGATCTTTGCAACTTGGTACATGTGTTTACCATACTATTTCATGTCAGTATGATCACTGTTAATCCAATCAAAATAGACAAGAAGTCCTTAAAGCGATATTCCACCCCAGAATGATAATCCACTCAATATGTACTCACCCCTATGCTGATGTGAGTATGGGTGAAGATCTTCAGTTCACAAAACAATCCTGGAGTTTCAGCAGAAAACAGCCAAATCCAGTACAATGGCAGTGAATGGTGACCACGTATAAAATGTAAAAAAAATTAAATAAAAAACACAAAACAAACACAAAATGTCTCCATCCTGCGCGTGTGGTGTAATCCAAGTGTCTGTGAGCTGCGACGTTAAAATTTAACCACAAAAGACGCCATTTACACCATGTTTTTAGCTGAAATGTCAACTGCAGCCTCTCAGACTCGAGCCAGACGCACAAGAGATCTCACAATATTTTCACATGTGCGTCCATTAAGAGATATACGAAGTCTCGGGCTACATCGACACCATGTTTACATGCTACCTGGGAGGCTACAGTTGACATTTCGGCTGTACTGTAGGTAATACACTGACTTTGGATAAGTACCTTATACAGCCACACTTCATAAAATCCTGTTAAAGACACAATGTATCCTGTGGCCTCTGGTACGTATGTTTTACAAATGGCTTCCATAATCATAAAATGCATCAATTTTTGTGCAGTTCCTCAGCACAGAGCAACCCAGCATGCAAATATAAAACCTCTATTAACTGGCACTAGCTGTCAAAACAAGCATTTATTTATATGAAAAGTTCTTCTTATTACTTTAAACTTCCATCTTCTGAAATCCCTGCCATAAATAAGATTGTCATCAACTTGTCTGGTTAAAAACATGGTCTAAAATAATGTCCAGTAATTCAAAAAATGATGGCATGACTTTAAATGATGTTGATAAATGTGTCTTAGGCTCTGTCTAAGTACTTCATCCTCAGTCAGACGTCTGATTTGCGAGGCTGCTCTCCAGTCATCTTCCTGCCACCTGTGAGCAGCTGGACAGTCAGGAAGCGTTTCACAGCTTTCTGTTCTCCTCCTCAGACTCCTGCCAGAGTCTTTGATGGCTGCAGCTGCCGTCACACCCAGGGGAAAACCACTTGGACAGAAATAAAATGAAGTCTCTATATAGGACTTTGTGGCAGCCCTTCAACAGAACAGTTATTTATTGTTATTTCTTTTTCATGCTTTGTTTACAAGTTGCCAACTGGTGCGATGCTGCCTGTTAACATTATTATGCTGAACAAATGCTATTAGCATGTGTTGTAATGTGGCGCCAAAATGAAACCTGGGACAACATCTGCCATCTGTAGCTTGAGAAATTTGGATTTGTTGGACAAAAGCAGAAGTTTTTAAAACTGTTTTAGCAGTGTGAGCACTTTATGCAAGTCTACCAAATTTACATGAATTCAGGGGCCCCTATTAGGACAGCCTATCTTATATTTATTATTATATTTATTATATATCCAATGAAAATTGAATTGTCAGTTTCAGAAAATCACAGAAACTGTCAGACACAAATCCAGGGTTGGAAAGATGTGGAAGGAGGGGGTCTCCAAAGTTACTGGACAATCCGTCAAACGCCGAGGAAGCATACTGTCAGCTTTACTTTTTCTAGTTTTTCTCTTGTGTCCCTGCTTTTCAGACACTTAGTACCTACAGTACTGGTTTCCTGGCCCCTTTCATCCTGTATATTTATGGTTACAGTTGTGCTTTTAGCATAAATCACTGCTGCATCAGTCGGCTGAAGACCTCTGCTTCTTCTGTGGGCTTCATACAGAGCAGCACGGTGTCTGTCGAGTCAGCCTGTGTTCACCAAGCAGCTGGCACCACATAGGACAAACAGAGGCCTGTCCAAGGAGGCCAAAGTCCGCTGGACGGTCCAGAGGCCACAAAAACCACAAGAATTTCGACTCTGGGATGCCGAAGTTATAGCTCAGGCCTCTTTTAGGTTGATTTAGAAGGAGAAAGGGTCGTGCTGCATCATGGATTTGATCTGTTTTTGGCATGTGCCTGTAAAGCTTCTACCCTCGTTTCCATTTTTATCGTTTAGTTGTTTTTCTTCCATCAGAAGGAGCCGCTCATTCCTGTCCATGATGAAAAACAACCTCAGCAGTCTTGGAAATCGCCTACAGTAAACAATCCATCACAGAAAACATGACAGCTTATATGGCTTCTGTCAGTGTTTCGGTTTTATCATTATTCCTCTGCACCGAGCGGAGTGTTTTCATATCAGCGCTGCATTATGTTACGCTCTGCTTACTGTCAATCACCTCACACCCGCAGGAGGACCTGGAAGTCTCCTGGAGGAAGTAATCACTCAAAAGCATGAGGCCTTAAAAAACTTAACGTAACATCTGGGTCTTTCTGTGGGACAGCATTTTTTTTTAAAGCTACTGTAAGTTAGACATGAAAGTCTGGGAGGTGTATGATATTAATAAAAAAAATCTTGCTAAATGATTGAGGGAAAAGAAAATAAGATGAAGACAGCAGGAACTGTGTTTCTTCAGCCTCTGCATGTTCCCCCCTGGAGTATTGTCCTGTGTTTCTGGGACCTTTTCTTTTTCATGGTTCGAGAGACAATGGGAGCTCTCATTGCACACTGGAGTATTTAGCAAAACAACACAGATGAGCCTCCCTCCTCTCTGCTTTTTCCCCCCTCTGTGTCTCTGTTTCCCGCTCCTAGTCTGGATTGATTTAAGTGTACTATTTCAATTGTCTCTGCAGCAGCAGCAGATGTCGGCCATATTGAACCTGAACTTGGAGCCAGGCTTTCTCGACTGGGCTCAGGGCTACCTCACATGTTTGACTCATTGTTTAACTGGGTTTTTCTAAGAATCATCACAGTCATCCTTCTACAGTTGGAGCAAACATAGGTCAAGTACAGTCTTGTTTGCAGATACATTTCATTTGTTTTATCTCTGTTTAGAGGAGCGCTCCACTGATTTTACGCATTAAGATCAGTTTACTTCTCTTGAAAAGTTCTACTCAGCCTGTGAAAACAGTTGCATGATGTCTTCTGTAACTCTGGAGATTTGCAAAGTCTGAGAATGAAACTCTTTGTGATGCCGTCAGGGTTAAATCAATGCGAAGGGGCCAACATAGGACTGAAATTGGGACTTGCTGCATAGATTTTGACTACTCCCTTTTTAATCAGTCTCACATTTCTCTTAACTTTATGAAAGTGATATACTAATCCAGTATTGTAGTCAAGACCAACTAAATGGAGACCATGTGAAGCAGCAGCAGACAGTGCCAGTTTGACAATATCACCACAGTTGTTGTAAACTTTACAAAAGATCAAAATAACCACTTATGGCAGTTCTAGTATTCTGGCACTTCAAGTGTGACACTGACATGGCATCCTCTAAGTTACTGCTGATGAAACCCCTAAATGAAAACATTTCTTGTTTGAGCTGCGTCATAATAAAAAGGTTTGAAATTGACTCAAATTGACTGAAATTAAGGAAACAGTGTGTTTATTCAAGAGAATGAACGGTTTATTCACTGCTATACAGCCGCTTGACTTGAGCCTCCTCGAGCTTGTCTTAAATTAAAAGACACACCTTTGTGTGGGTAGCCCTGTTGTAGTGTAAATGCTATACTGGGCTGACGGACTGAGTCAAACCAAATCAAGCCAGGCCTGCTCTGTGTATGGAAAAGGGCCACTAGTGTTAATGCAGTAGGTTCAGATAGCCGCAAGGATGTTGAAATTATCTCCACAGTGCCTGACATTATTACATACTGTATATGTATAGATTCTGTTTCAGCTCTTCATTGAACCTACAGTATGTTTACACAAGGGATGTCAACGGTCGATCACAGATAGGTTAAACGCTGAGAATATTTTTGACTGGTTACGAATACCAGTGCATAGGTTGCAAACCCACACACTCTGCTTTGCTAGCCAGCAGTCTGAGGTAAAAAAAAAAAAAAAAGAAGCTTGGTGTGGAAACATTTCCTTCAGAAAGGCAACAAAGCTAAATGTCAATCGTGTGATACTACTCTTCAGTTTAGTAGTACTGAACAAGCACCATACTATGTCTTAGGATGGCTGGCAAAGATCACGGTGCTGCTAGCTGGGAGGAAAAAGTGTGATGCACGCCTGGATTTATGCCAATGTTATGGCTCAGTGTAGAAGAGGGTGAGGGATTCCAAGAGCTGACAGCAGTTTGGTACCTCGAGTCCAAGTATGTTATGCCATTAAGAGCTACTGTGTCTAAATGATTTGAAAAACACTTTGAGGAGAAAAAGGATGAGCTAAACCGACTTGTTTACACTGAAGTAAATACTCCATTGTTTAATATGGCTGCATAGTGCCAAAATATTCTATGTCTTGAGCATCATTTTATACCCAATTTCCTAAAATTTAACCTGACATATGTAGTGCATTTAGTAAGTTTGGGATCTCTACTAGCATTTAAGATAAAATCCTGTGCTGCTGGAGCAAAGTTTGGCTTGCAGCTTGAGTTTGACAGACCCACCAGTAAGTCAGTAGGGTTGAAAAAGTTAAACTCAAGATGATGCAAACATGTCCCTGAAAACACATCGCTGTTGCTGTCAGTAACTCCTCTGGGCTGACATACTGTAACAAACAATAAATAGTTAAACAATTAACATCCCATAACTCAGTGTGAGTTTTATGTTCATTGTGCGCCACTCCCTCCTCATTCCGCCCTTTACAACACTCTCCAGAAATGACACAAACGTCTATGAGGAGACATTAAAAAAAAAAGAGGCAAACAGAAAACAGTGCAGTCATCCAGTTCTTCAGAACATGGCCTTAATCAGAACCAGAGAGACAGCAACTTTGAAATGTCCCCACACACATTCATCTGCTCTGACATGTTTAGGGACACTGATGATAAATGCTTAATGCAAAAAGCATGTTAGAAAAATCCCTGAAGGTCTGAAAAGAGAATAACAAGTTTCAGCATTTACAGGGAAAATCATAATCACATTGCACCAAGACAGAGTTTTTTTATGCAGTAACATCAACACTCTCTACAGGAAATGTGATGAAAAATAGTGTTTTTCACTGGTTTTACTGTCCCGTTGAGCCTTTTGACAATCAAAGCAGTCTTATTTCCACCTCTCATGGATCACATTCCTGCAGAGACACAAAGAGGGTGCAGCGATGCTTTGATTAGCCACACAGGACAACGCAGGGGTCAACACACCAGAACAAGCCGCCCAGTTTCACCTCCCTGCCTCCAGCCTCTCCTCTATACAGCCTCCTTATTAATACTCTCTTTCCGGGCTTCTTGCAAATCCCATCAGTCTGTTTGTCCGGATCTCGCTTTGCGGCTTTTCCGGATCCAGAGAAAAGAAGGAATTGAGAGGGAGAAAGGAGGGCTGGAGTCACTCTCCCAGAGCGTGGATCCAGGATTAGAGGAAAAAGAGCAAATACCATGGAGCGTATAGAGGGAGGCAGCCGTGAGGGTTAAGACTGCAGACAATAGAAATTAATTAGAACTCCCTCAGTGGAGGAGGATTGCTCTACTGATTAAGGATTGGAGGATTATTGGATCAGCACGTGAAATACTGTTTTTGTGTCCGTTGGGCCTCCTTCACAATCATCTCTCTCTATGTGAAAGCATGGATGTAAACTTTACACTGTAAAATATATTTTGGCACTTTGAGACAAAATTTTTCTTGGTACGTGGTAAAAAAAAAAAAGAAGTTGACTAAACCAGAACTCAACAAGGTTTATTAAACCTTTTTAAACCCAATTTGCCTCTTAAAGGTTTAGGTCACCCAAAAATGAAAATTCAGCCACCCACCCTCACTGACCCTCATGCCAGTTGAAGGTCAGGTTTAGTTTTTTAGTTCTCAAAACACTGCTGGAGTTTCACAGGAACACAGCGTTGCAGAACCTCCCAAACAATATAAATGAATGGTGACTAGTTTTCAAATGGAAAAAAAACAACTGAAAAAAAAAAATACATTACATGCTTCCATACTGCTCATCTGGTATGATCTAAGTCTGCTGAAGCCCTGATGTGCCATTTACTTGCGCACACGCCACACACACCTACTTTAGACGGTGTGCACATGCACATGAACGTGATTCCAAGCTAACATTAACACAACTAACACAACTAACACTGTAGATCCTCAAGTGAAGACTAAAAACGGTGTAAATCAAGTCTTAAAAGTCAAGTTTGCGTGTTTATTTTTGTTTGTTGTTTTAAATGCTTTTTGCCGTTTGAAAACTGGTCACTATTCACTTTGTTGGGAGATTCTGCGACACTGTTTTCCTGTGAAACTCCAGCAGTATTTGGTGGAGTAAAAAACTAAACCTGACCTTCACTCGGCATGAGCATGAGTTATAATAACTGAATTTTCATTTTTGGGTGAACTATCCCTTTAATAGTAATAATAATAATAATTTTGAAGTGGGAATGTTTGTAATACTCATCTATAATCAGCGTATTACCTACAGTAGGTGTCAAAAGCTAAGCAATGTATTGATGTGGACAGGGTCAGCAGCAGCAACAAAAAGTATTTTAGCCACTTAAAAACTTAAAAGAAATTAATATTAGTTTTAGTATACACTTTATTTAGAATGTTTTCACCACTTTCCCTTGCCTTAAAACAGCCTTTTCTAACAGGAAACTAAAGTTACATCGCTTGTTAAATTTCTCACTGCCACCAGACTCCTTCGACAAAAATAGTAATTTTACCTCGCAAAACAAGAAGTCTGACGGCTTTGGAGAGAGTGATATTAATCTTATACAACAGTGCTTTCTCATCAGAAAAAGCTGTCTGACAGAAAGATAAAGTGGTGAAACTATTAGAAAAATATATTGTGCTTAAAGGTGTAATTGGCGACATTTTCCTAAAGAAAACAATGTATAGACTCATATGACATAATTCTTTTCAATCATCACTCATGACCCACTAGAAGTATGTGGTGGTGACTGTATCTGCAAGAACTGCTGCTTTATATCTTTATTTTTTCACAAATATGTTTGCTGTGCTCGGGATGTTTCACCAACCCAAAATGTTGATATTTGATGTCCTGGTGCATTTAGGAACAGCCACTGACTCTACCTTTAAACTTGATACTGATTTTTTTTAGGTGGCTAAAATACATTTTCCTGCAGACCCCATCCACAGCGGTGCATTACTTAGCTTCCTAAGCTCCTCCTGTGCTCCTGCTACTTCTTTGAACTGTGGGTGTGCAATCCGAACTATTGCTGCCTTCACTGGGGTCGTGTTTATGAGAAGAGTCCAGTTGAACACCCTCCTCCTCTTCACAACATGATGAACTGGAAAGAAGTTCACGACTTCCCATGTCGTACTTACAGGTTCACAAATTCCATTTGAAGACAGCAAAACCTCTGAGTACCTTAAACATTAGAAAAATTATCTTTCCAGTATCATAATTTTAAATTTTAATAAATAATAAAAAACATTGTGAGTCCATCTGCTACATTGTAAACTGCAACTGACACTAATTTTTATTTCTGCCCTCTGTATTAAGAAGCAACAGTTCAAATAACAAAAATATCTGCATACATGCAAGAGGGTGAGAGAAAGAGAGAAAGAGAAAGAATGAGAAATAGAGAAGTGAGACACAATCGCATGCAATCAAAAAGCCAAACATGATGTTGTAATGTTGCACACAATGAGGTCTGTGTCACAATGAAAATACAAATTTGTAAAAACACTACAGGTTGTGTGTTTACAGGCTGAGGCAGTAACTCATATCTCCTCTCAGCAGAATGAATAAATATTATGTCATATCAAAATTGTTCCGAGTGACTGAATGCATACAATTCATGAATATATTTTTAACATAGTAATTTCATAGTAAACCTGTCCAAATCCTGACCATCCGCCCAAGTCCATTGTACCGCACACAATGCATCCCAAAAACCACCTAACTGGATGGAAAACCACCTAATCTGGCAACACTGATTGTAGTAAAAATTTACAGAATCAAACCATGTTGACAAATGTTTCCCCACCAGTTTATTCTATCTAATCTTTCTTTAGACAATTTGCAACATAACAGGATCTAATTACTCTGAGTAAGTGATTCCCAAAGTGTGGGCTGTGGCCCACTGGTGGGCCATGAAGGTACTTCAGGTGGGCCGCAAGAGGTCAATGAAAATAAATAAATACAATTTTTAAATTTTGTGAGAATGAGATTTAAATTAGTTAGTGTTAGTGTCACACTGTAATTAGTGAACACCTGAATGTATGTCATATCTTGTTACATGTACAATCAGTCTTTTGTGTTGATCAGAGTTGTGATTAAAGGTATTTTCAGATTGGTATTCTTAAGTTTGGAAATGGCTGCTGTAAGTCAACATACAAGAAGAGTAATAGATTTCTGCTGGAGTAACTTGAAATACAAGCAATACATGTTGTGTTGTGGTTCTTTTAACTCACAGTTTAACCCATTAAGGTCATAAGTTGGGAAACTGATAACCAGTAATTGTAAGTTGAAGCTGGTAGAAAATATGTTCTAATGAAAGGAGTTTTTGTGCAGATACGGTGATTGTTTTAAAGGCAGATATAAGACAGTTGGCTCAGTGTCGGAGTGTGTGAGTGGATGAATGAAGAGGAGCTGGAGACTCTCGCCTCAGGGTCAAAAGATCAGAGAGACGACAGCAAAGAACCACAAGCTGAAAAGAGACAGAGAGACGGAAAACTCGAGGCCAAGCTCTCCCTCTCTCTCTCTCTCTCTCTCTCTCTCTCTCTCTCTCTCTCTCTCTCTCTCACACACACACACACACACACACACACACACACTCACAGGTGTTTGGGAGCTACATGCTGTGTCAACCTTTGTTGTTGTTCCTATCTCCAGGCAGGCAGGCGATGATGAGAAGGTGGATAATTTGAGAGTAACGGTTGAGAAAAATGTGCAGCATTCAATCATGAATGAAACTTCAGCAGCAAAGTTTGACTGTGGTCCTGGAGGACAACTTAAGCTCTGATTAATAGCAATTAACACATGTTTTTGTGATATCCCATCACTATTCTATCTGTGCAAACCATTTTAACATCCATTTTATTTTACCATGTTTGTGCTCTGGTACATCTAGTTCAGTATCAGACTAATTATGGGTTTTTTGACTGCCCTCCAAAGACTTACATTTCTGTGTCAGAGCTGTAATCAAAAAAGTCGAGGAATATTATAACCATTTTGTTTTGGGTTTGTCATTTTGAGGCTTGTGCATAAAAAAGTGTGTATGTTGCAAACAGCACAACATAACTAAAATAACTTCAGATATTCAGGTTACATTGGGACATAATTTTGTTCCTCTATTAGTTTTATTTTTATTTATTTATTTTTTTAAAGTTATTTTTTTGGCCATTTTTGCCTTTATTTGAGAGGACAGCCTGAAGAGTGGACAGGAAATGGGGTAGAGAGAGAGGGATGACACGCAGCAAAGGGCCGAAGGCGGGAATCGAACCAGCGGCCGCTGCAGAGGACTCACAGCCTCAGTACATGGGGCGGACACTCTACCAACTGAGCTAAACCTCCGCCCCTTAGTTTTATTTTTTAACCGACTTTGTCAAATTTTAAGGTTAAGTTAAAGTCTTACTAGTTTCTTAATTAACTTTGGATGCTCTTTTGGTATATACAATACAATGCAATGAGACAAAATATGATCACAATTATGATGTGATGCAATACAATATGATACGATACAATATGTTATGATGCGATACAATTTCATGGCCAGTAAACACTAAAATTCATTTTTCATCCTTGGGCAGTACAATTCAAGAGATTTACACCAACTGAGTATGCCGCACAAATATGAAAGTCACACCAAACAGACATTATATCCTGATTCAGCTCTCAGGTAGCAGCACACAGATTTTTAGTTTAGTAATATCATAAGCTGACATATAAAAGAATTCTTCAGTCTCTTGCAGCTGGTTTGAGATTTAATTTTTCTGTTTCATTAGGAAAAGATAGAATAGAATAGAATAGAATAGAATAGAAATACTTTATTAATCCCCAAGGGGAAATTCATTTGTCTGTAGTAGTCTCATCTATTAGTATAAGAATTATAGAGTCTGATGGCAGTTGGTATGAAAGATCTTCTGTATCTCTCTGTCCTACAACGAAGAGAGAGGAGCCTTCCACCACCATTATTTCTTTGGTCCATCAAGGTATTATGCAGTGGATGATCCATGTTGTTTAGGATGGCCTCCACCGTCCTCAATGTGTCTCTCTCCACAACTTCCTCCAGAGAGTCCATCCTTACTCCGATCACAGAGCCAGCCTTTTTCACAAGCTTATCCAGCCTCCTTGCTTGCTCTTCCCCCAAACTTCCTCCCCAGCAGACTGCAGCATAAAATAAAACACTTGCCACAATAGACTGGTAAAACATCTGCAGCATCTTACTGCAGATGTTTAGAGATCTGAGCTTCCTTAGGAAAAAGAGGCGGCTCTGCCCCTTTTTGTAGAGTGCATCTGTGTTAAGGGACCAGTCCAGCTTGTTGTCCAGGTGTACACCAAGATATTTATAGTTTGTTACCACCTCGATGTCCATTCCACAAGTGTTCACAGGCTGAAGAGGGGGCTTGGATCTATGGAAATCAATGACCATTTCCTTTGTCTTTGAGGTGTTTAGTATGAGGCAGTTTTTATGCCTCCAGTCACTGAAGGATTTTATCAAATCCCTATATTCAGATTCCTGTCCATTCCTTATACAAGCTACAATAGCAGTGTCATCTGAGTATTTCTGGATGTGGCAGGACTCAGAGTTATATTTAAAGTCTGCTGTATACAATGTGAACAGGAATGGAGCCAGGACAGTCCCTTGTGGAGCCCCTGTGCTGCGCATTAATGTCCCAGAAAAACAGTTCCCCAACCTGACAAACTGTGGCCTTTCTGTCAGGTAATCTGTGATCCAGGAGACAAGGGAAGAAACCACTCCCATCTCTATGAGCTTGTTTTCGAGTAATAAATCTTTCTAAAGAGTTGGGATGTTTTTTAACCCATGAAAGTTATGAATATGTAAATGTAAAATATCTTCAATGCAAAAAATGTCACTCTACCAAGTTACTAATTAAAATCTTTACTTCAAAACTGGAAGAAAAACATAATCTAGTTTGGATTCAGCTTTCAGTTTCATTTTAAAGGAGTTTATTGAAAAACAATGTTAAAATACAGTATATAGACTATTTCATAGAGCTACACACACCACATTTGTTTCCCAGGAGCTCTAAGTCATAACCCACTTTGTTCTGTCTCTGAATGTCTTACCACTCACCCTAACTCTAACCAGTCACTCCTCATGCTGAACCTAACCAACCCAACCAATGAAAGCAATGAATACAAGCCAGTCAGAGGCAGGGTAAGGCAGGTCATGACCTCGCTCCCCAAGAAAAATAGCCGCAGTTCAGTGCCTAACATAGGTGACAAAAGTACACACATTCTTTACTCAAGTTCTAGTAGGATACTGATTAGTACTGATTCAACTTTACTCAGATAAAAGTGGAAAAAGTTCAGGCTCTGAAGTGTTCTCAAAGAATAAAAGTTTAAAAGCCCCTTTTTTATGTGGTTTTGTCTTGTTACAATTTTTACATAGTTTTTGTCTTGTTACGTCGTTTTCGTCTTGTGTCTTTTAAGTTATTTTAATCCTTTTACGTCTTTAATGTCGTTTTTTTCTCATGTCTTTTACGTTCTTTTTTTAAATTTTTTTTATCTCGTTACATATTTTATGTCGTGTCCATCTTGCTATGTCTTGTTATGTAATTTTTGTTTTGTTACATCTTGTTTGTTCTTTTCATCTTGTTAGGTCTTGTTACGTTGTTTTCGTCTTATGTCTGCCATGTGTGATAGGCACTGATGGATGTACTTAGTAACTGCCTTTCAGTGTTGTTCCAACTTTTTAGGCTAAAATTAGTTTTTGGAACTTTGGACTTTGGAAAGGTGGTGGTGCACAGTGATGCAAAAGAAAAATAATCAGTATATCCCTCAAATGAATTACAACTAAAGAAACAGGTCTGATTTAAAAATGTAAAAAGTATTATGTACAGATACTAGTGTTAAAATGTGGGGAGTAAAAGTAAAACAACTGTAACCTGAAAACTCCACTTAAGTACAATAATTGTTTGTACTTAGTTACTTTCTAGCTCTGCACAGCTGTCAGGTGGATAGAATATCTTGGCAAAGAAGTGTCATTAACATGGATTTTAATATATTTGTGAACTTCTTTGAGAAATAATCATTTTGTGTGCAAAGTTTTAGATCTTTTACTTCAACTCATGACAAAGGGAGCAAAAACAGTGTTCTTTTAGTAAATATTTAGCACTATGATATTAAGATTAAATTTTGCATTGGGTAATAGTAAGATGAAATTTATTTGAATTTCATCTCACTGAAAACATCTCCAGGATCATCACTTGACTATAACACACCTTTTAGACATGGCCGATTTTTTGCAGTGTGCACCTAACAGGATAAAACTTCCACACTCCACGCCCATAAAATCCCTTCAGAGGCGGGAGGAGGTTGAGTCCGGTCTCTGAACACACATACAAACACTCCTGCAGGACGCAGGACGCACGGAGGACGCGCGTAAAAAGCACTGGGGCTGCTTCAGTTCAACAGTGAACGACAGCGTTTAAACTCCTGCAGTAAAGTCTGGACTTAACATCGTTTTCATGTGTTGAATCTCAGGTACAGCGGCGGTTTTATTCTCTCCAGCGAAGCGGAGGTGTGTTTCTTATGATGCACGGATACCACAGGCGTGTTTCCTCCACGCTTTGGATACAAAATGTGAGGATTTGTGTCGGAATAAACAAGGACGCCGCGTAAAGGAAATCCTGATCTTGCCAGTGTGACCAGTGAGGTTCGTTTCAGTCCCCCAGTAGAGCGGAATGGGGCCGACATCTGCACTGCTGCTCATCGCTTTTTTGGGTAAGACATTGACTTTGAACCGGTTTCGAGGTTGGAATGACTTTCTGCCTCCAAAATGAGTGAAAAACATGTTTTTACTCCACGTGTGCATGGAGAAACAAACTCTTATACAGCTTAAAAGATAAGATTTTCTGTACTACATAGAGCCATAACATAAAAACTGATGAGATAATCTAAATTATGTATATTTTAAAAATTCCAGCAGATTTTAAAGTGTTTTCTTCCTGTACAGTAAAATCATATGTCAGGGAGGAACCTGCCATGCCCTTCTCCACCTCAGCACACCTGTTTACCATCATATCTGTGTGTGTTTGTGTCTGTGTGTCCAAAAGGAGGAGTAATAATACTAATATTTTCTGGCTGAGTTATCCCTTATGCCACAGTGATGAACATGTCTGAAGGCTAAGAGGTAATAAAAAGCTTCCCCGGGGCTTCTGCTGCAGATGAAAGCAGTGTGAGAGTTAAGAGCCACTTAAAACATCCCATTCCTGATGAAAACCCTGTCTGAGCAGTAGAGGATTATGGGACTGCAGTTGACCCAATCCATCTGCTGCCATGCAGTGTGACAGTGGAAGGCAACATTTGGCTGCAACTTCAAATGAGCGGGTTGAGATAAAACAATATTTTTTTGGAGTCCACTTACCCTTAAGTGTGTTTAAGTGAATCTAACGTTCAGTTAGGTGGTGTGTTATTGCAGCCTTTCTGTAGAGGCAATGAAAATGCACTGTCAGCCTGGATTAGTGAGCGCTGTAAATTTACTGAGGGGGGAGAAAACCTCAGTGAGCCTTCTGAGAGTTAAACAGAGAAGTTTAAAAAGAGAAACATATACACAGAGAGAAGCATGGAGCTGATACTGATATGAGTCTAATAAGACGTCTGCTTGGCCTCTGCAGGGTCTTTAAGTTTTATTACATCTGTAAATATTCAGTAGTTTGTAGGATTGCTATTAAAGAAGATGACTAAACTTTTCTTGAGTAATAGCTTAACCTGCAACTTTTTATATTCATATTGATGTTTATTTTTTGTTTTCTTTTTCCTTGGATTGCCAAGATGTGAAGGTGCATGTGAGTGTCTCATGTTTTGGCAGGGCTGGAAGAAGCTAATAACAAAAACACTCTGCTGTAATTAAGTATTGTTTTGGGGGTGCTTGTACTGGATTTTAGTAGAGTAGATTTTAAAGTCAGTATTTTTACCCATACTTAAGTAAGCATTACACCATGTAATTTATTTAGTAACTTTTAAAAACACAATTGAGTATTGAGTATTATTTGAATGAATATCCAAACATTTCATCTGCATTTTATAGCCAACAAGATTATTTTATCACAAACAGGCGAATGAAGACCGTGACATATGGACAACAAACTAAACACTGCGGAAGTACAGGTTTGAAATAAGGATGTTAATGATTAATCATTAATCACCATTGAGAATTTAACCAATTAAAAATGTATTAATGGAAATTTAATCGTTTATCGTCTCAAAGTGGCAGTAATTGCACCTTATTTGACTTAGCTTTGTCTAGTTGAGCTGTTTGTTAAATAAGGAAACTTAAACTTAAATGTGAAAAAAATGAAAAGAAGAAACCTAAAAACAAACATGTTTTGTATCTGTATAAATTATGAATGATTAATTGTTGGCATTTTCAACTATTGGCTAAGGAAAGTGCACAAAATTTGCAACCTAGTTTGAAGAGGTGACAGTGACCACTGAGCAGAACAGAGCGAAGAGTTGGAAGAGATTCAGACTGAAGATCTGAAGAAACACAAACACATTATCAATAGCAGCATATAAAGAAATATGCTGCTATTGATAATGCATTAAACATCAAGGTCTAAAAAGTAACTAATACTCTAAATCATTTTTGAGACTGAAATACCTGTACTTTACTTGTAATTGAGTAATATTTTAGAAATGTAACTGTACATGTGTTGAGTACAGTTTTTCAGCACTCTTTCCACCACTGCCTCTGGCCATTGCCAGTACAAGAGGTAAAAAAAAAAAAACTGGCAAACTATAAAGGAATTTAAACATTTTAATCACAATTACGAACTTTATCTCTGCATCTTTGAGGCCGGTATTGATGTATGAAGTTTAAAAGAGGAAAGTCTGAAGTCTCTTTTCCTCAAACATGTAACATAAACAAACATTTTTAACAGTGCTCAATCCAGTGTGTTTATGAAAGAGCATCGACATGTATTAAGGTGTGATATTTGACTGTTAAATAATTAAACTTTACAATCAAAAGTAACAGTAAATACTAAAATGTTAATGTATTTTTTACACTTGTCCAGTCAGGCAAGAGGGTCAGAAATCTTCTTGCCCCAAGTCAAATTGTACTCACCCCTGTCTAAAGTGTTTTATTTTCTAATTACATCAAAGATTAAAGTTAATTTAGGGATGCTTTTTTAGGGCTGCAATATCTATAAAATTGTGAAAAATGACCATCACAGTTTCTCAAAGTCAAAGTTGATGTCTTTAAATGTCCCCTTTGCATGCAGTGTATATCGCTATATGTTAGATGTTATATGCTGCATACATATAGCTAACAAAACGCAACATGTAAAACATGAATGTGAGATTAAAAAAACAAACAAACAAATGGCCAATCAAGGCATCTCGGCAAAATAAATAAAACAAACTCCAACATGCTCCACTAGTAACAGCCTCTAAGAAAGGCTTATATTGTACATCAGTTAGACATCAAAGTGTTGATCAGCAGGCAGCTGAAACATGATGGTGGAGCCTGAGTTTTCAAAGAAACATGAGACAACTTAAAGAAATCCAAAGATACCAAATAATGAGTGCTGTGACTACAGAGCCAAAAAAAATAGCAAAATCATTTAATATCAAGGGAAACATTTTTAGAAATCATGTCAACATACAGTAAGTTTGACAAATGGAGACAAACTGCAGCAACAGGATGAAGGGGCGGTTACAAGTTCAAATAAACCAACAGGGGAAAGATAGAGGAAAGACAGATGTAGGAGACACAAATGATGCTAATTACCATCAAGACCAGCATGTCCCACTTCTGTATCAGCAGTGGTGATTCATTAAGTGGTGGAGAAAGAAGAAAAGTTGGCAGAATATTCTTCATTTCTGCAGGAAAAATGCTGACGGTGAAGAATGGACCCTTGAGGTCTTTTTAGTCGGAGTTCTAGGACGTTCAATTACAGCAGGACCTTCATCACCAACTGACTTTTTTTGTCATGGAGTTGTAGATGTTCAAATGTCTGACGTCGCAAATAAATGTTATATTGCATGTTAGCCAGTGTGCGAGAGTCCTTTTGCAACTTTTTGGTCTACTCTCCCCTCTCTTACACACCTGTTTCATCTAATAGATGTGTGAAGTGTTCTTTGTCCATGTTGGCCTAAAAGTTGAGTTTCAGAATTCATTCTTGACCTTGGAAATACAAAGTCTTAGAAGAGCTTGGTAGCTTCAGAAAAGTTACTTCAGACGAGACTGAATGGACATTAAATACAAAATTATTATTCCATTAAAGGTCCAGTGTGTAAGATTTATTGTTAGAATATGGCATGAATTGAATATAATATCCAATAAGTATGTTTTCATTAGTGTATAATCACCTAAAAGTGAGAATGATTGTGTTTTGTGTTATTATTTTTACCTTAAAATAAGCTGTTTATAGCTATGGAGGCCATGGGTCCTTTTCCACGGAGGCTGCTGTGTTGCACCACCATGTCTCAACAGTAGCGCAGAATGGACAAACCAAACATTAGCTCTAGATAAAGCTTTTCGGTTTTTGTGTGAGTTATGCGGCCACTGTAGTTTTTCCTGCATTCTTGTAAGGGGAAGGTGAGACAAGGGGTTTGCAATCTGCAAGCTCACCGCTAGATGCAGTACTTTGTACACACTCATTTTCCAATAGAAAGGCAAATTCTGTACCCTGAAAAAAATTCTTAAATAATATTCCGTAAAAGCGAACCCCAATTTTTGCTGTTTGAGCAGTTGCCAGATGGTGGGAATTGTCATTGTGTCACATCAAAGGCCTTGACTGATGGAGGCCTAAATGCTCCATCATACATACGCTAATGCACGTGAGTGGCCACCATCCGCTGGGGCGAATGTCTTTGCTATTGGTTGAGGCCGTGACTCTTGAGGCTGAAACCAATCACAAATCCTACAAGTTCCTTGGGTTCCTGTGTGGCCTTCAGTCCTATGCTGGCTCCCTAAATTGGCACCGTCTCAGCAAAACTTTGAGAACTCCTTTCTTTGGCTCATATGTGCTCTTTTCTTTGACTGTCTGTTGCATGTTAGCATGCTTATATCAAAGCTCCACTGTAGTGTAGTCTAAGTGAGCCGCTAGCACGGCCATAACCTCTTGTTACCCAACAAAAACAATATTTTATAACCTTACTTCATGTTGAATGTAAAATTCTAATCTGCACAAACTAACTCATACCTACAGCTGTCTGATAAATTTGCATTGGATTACAAAAAGTTAAATATTTCCCTCTGAAATACAAAGTAGAGTAGAAAGTCTTCCAAAATGAAAATACTCCAGCACCAGTACACTACCTCCTTAAGTGTTATTTTCTCTACCACATTCAAGTCCTACATGGTTGCTGCCAAATGCAAAGATAACACAAAGAACAGTCCTTTGTCTGGTCTCTGCTCTGGCACTTGTGGATTTTTTCTCTTCCCATAAACGATGTGGAGTCTCTCTGCTTGTCAGGGGTCCCAGTGCTGTTACCTCACCGGTGGGATCAGGCCAACTGGAAATGTTCTCTGTGGTTTCGGGCTCTGGGAGTTTTGTGGGCGCTTTGATTTAGATAGAGAGCTGCAGTTTGGGAAAGCAGCAGCAGCGAGGGACAGTAGAGTGTTCAAGTCCAGCCGCTCTGATTATCACCGTAATGAGGGGAGAGTTTTTTTATTTTAAAGAAACCTATCGGAAAAAAAACCTCCCACCACTCACACATTCAACACTCATTAAATGTGTAGTCGTATGACGATTCCTCTTAAAAAGTAATTTTACAAACAGGCTACACATAACCTCTTTTTAATCATTTCCTCATTAATTTCCCTGTAAGCATGTTTTCCATTTTGAGTTCTCGTTTGCCTTTGATGTAATAAAACTCTCTATAAAAAAGATTTGTTACAGTTTTTAAAATTACTCCAAATAAAGCTCATGCTTCATTATAATTTTGATATTTTCACAGAGCCACAAATGAATCTAAAACAAGTGTTAGTCTGCAGCTGGTGCTGCTGCACAGTTTGACATCAGAAACACTTCATTTACCCACATCTGTGATCAAAAACAGCCAAATATGATGCATGTTAGATATTCCTTTCAACACTGCACATGCTTTTAAGTGCGAAGAAAGTGGAAAGTCAGATTTGTTCGGGAGCTGGGAAGGAAATTAAATAGATATTGAAGAGGTTTTACATTTCAAGGTTTCTGATTTGGTTTATTTTACTGTTTTCAAATTGCTTTATTCGTCAGCATGAAGGTCTGTAGATCAAAAATGCTTTATATGCACCCTTAAGATATCAAGAGCAAAAATATATAAATATATAAACAGATATCTGCATATGAGATAATGTTTATCTTATCTTTTTGAATGCAGAATCTGTGGACAAGGTAGGAATGTCACGATACCAGAACTTTAGTTGTCAATACCAATACAAGTGAAATTCCACGATTCTCAATACCTAATTCGATACCATGGTAAAGACAAAAACAAGAATAAATTTGTTTTTCTTTGCCTCTTGGAAAAAAACTTCTTCTGATCCTCTAGGACAAAGACTGCACAGACATAAAGTCTGTTGTTTTTTGTCTCTCATTCTCTCCCTACTTCTACCTTCATATTTTAATAGTTAATTTTAACAGAATAGTAGTACACATCTGTAGGTCCCTACTGTTTGTAGCCTGGTGTTTGGCTGCACAGTGCAGAAAAAGAACGTCCACAGTTTCAAAATTTAACAAATATGTCTTGCTTTGAGCACCAATCAGCTGAGCTGACAGAGTGCAATGGATGCACTGCTGTGTGCGCCGCTGCAGCCGGCATGTCTATGTTTGACTGACAGGGAGACTGAGAGGAAGGTAGGAGGACTAGTGCATGCAGTCTTTCTGGGAGTCATGAACAGTGTTGGGGCTAGTTACTCAAAAAAGTAATATATTACATATTACATATTACTCTCAAAAATAGTAATGCCTTACTTTACTTTATTACTCCCTGGAGGAAGTAACTAGTTATATTACTAGTTATATTACTAGTTACATTTTTTTTCTTAATTACTCTATAATTGCCTGAGATGCATCAGATGGA
>JAJHUR010079146.1:0-16428 GCA_027495735.1 Lutjanus campechanus
TAGCATGTAGAAGGGTAATAAATACTATAAATACTATAATAGTCTTGAAGGTAAATCTTAAGGGGGGGGGGGGGTTGAGTTTATTTATTAATTAATTTGAACTGATTTAGGAACTGATTTTGCTGCACAGCAAGAACGTTCATGGCTTAAATCTCAGCTCCTGCTGTTTCCTGTGTGCAATCCGCTTCCCAAAACACCCTGAGACAGTCAGGTGAGTGTAACTTTTGCTGCTCTGCCACTGTTTGGGTAATGACCCACAACAGCAATAAGTAGAGTACCTGGTTGGCCCAGTGGTTAAGGTGCTGACCATGAATTGCAATGACCCAGGTTTGAGGCCAGGCAGGGACCTTTGCTGCATTCCCACCTCTCCCTTCAACTTACTAGTCAAGGCAATAAATCTCCAAGAGCCATGGAGAAAATGGATGAATAAAAGATGTTGAGGATGTTTAGGGCAAGCATGAAGACTTTTGTTGATGTAATAATGAAGAAAAAATAGGCAGTGTTGCACTGGGTCAAAAAAGGAGTATATTGGTGATAAATTAAAAAAAACAAAACAAAAGAAAAATCAGGAGCTCTTCAAGGATAGGGCCAATAGTTGAATAAAAGTGAAAAAAAAACAAAAAACAATGACTGTCCAGTTTAGTATTAACGGAAGTCCATGGTTTTGGTTGGTAGCCCAGAAGAATCTGAGTCACTCTGATTGTGAATATAAAAATCCTTTATTAACTGATGGATTAAAATTTTAATCCATGAATTTAATACACAAATTGTGATTTATAGTCACAATCATGGTGCCTCTGATTTTTTTCTGGGCTGCCAAAGAGTGCCACAGGCTTCTATTAATAGTAAAATGGACACTGTGTTTCCTAGTGATTAGACATTTTTCTATTCGAGAGGTTAAAGGAGGTGACAGATTTTACAAGCATGTATCATCATGTATTAATGAATGTGTCAACAGAGTCCTTTAAAAAGATACCAAATATTGTAGATAACTGCTTGCTCAGTGTAAATCTGTCATCCCAGTGAATTTACATTTCGGGGTTTGGAGGATCACATCAGCAGCATCAGCATGTTTATATAAATTTACTACTTTACAACCAAGTTTTTCTTCAAAGGTATCCAATATTTGTCCATAATGATCTTTGACCCACTGACACTTACAGTAATAGGTCCAGTATTTCTAAGGTGTGGTTCTCATTTCACTCCACTGTCTAGGTTAGTATATATATAAAAGTATAAAAGTGCATATGCATCACATGATTAAAGTGTCAAGTGAAGTTATGTTGTTGTGAAGTACAACCCCAATTCCATTGCAATGATTTGCAAATACCTGACCTATATTCAATACAATATGGTACAAAGACAAGATATCTAATATTCAAACTGATTAACTTTATTGTTTTTGGTAAATATTCAGTCATTCTGAATTAATCATCAATCAATCAAAAAAAGTTGGGACAGGGGAATGTTTGCCACTGTGTTCACCTTTTCTTTTAACAACACTCAGTAAGCGTAGGGAACTGAGAACAGCAACTGTGGAAGTTTTGAAAGTGAAATTCTTTCCCATTCTTGCTTGATGTACAGCTTGAAGTGCTCGACGGTCCATTGTATTGTTGTATATTGTACTTCATGATGCATTACACATTTTAAATGGAAGATAGATCTGGACTGCAGGTAGGCTCGCTGTCTCGCTGAAATAAGCAGACACAGTTGTCTGGATGGCAGCGTATGTTGCTCCAAAACCTTATGTGCCCTTCAGCATCAATGGGGCCTTCAAAGATGTGACAATTACCCATGATGCCATGGACACTACATCACCATACTATCACAGAACCTGGCTTTTGTGCTGGTAACAGCCTGGATGGTCCTTTTCCTCTTTAGCCTGGAAGTTTATGTTGTTCTACTTTTGCTATGCTACTTGCAGCCTGTGTGCGGCATACAGGGTATACTCTAAAACATCAACTTTTGGACATTGCCACCAAAATTTCAGCTCACAATTCCTCACATGGCAATTCAGAAAGTATGACCAACAGTAGAAGAGGCCTATACAGAACACTTCTGACCATTCCATTATTAGAGATTTGGCCATTATTAGGACCTTATATCATTTGTGTCTGGCCCACGGCAGGCCGATCAATTTCTCATGTGACCCCCCATGAAACATAATTGCCCACCCATGCTTCATACCATTATGTGGGTTTTTAATGTGGTTTTCAAAGGTCACAGGCATTCAGTGTTGGTTTTCAGCCTTGTCCCTTACATGCAGAGATTTTTCCACATTCTCTGACTCTTTCAATGATGTTATGGACTGAAGATGGTGAAATCCCTAAATTCCTTGCATTTTTGTGTTGAGAAGCATTGTTCTTAAACTGTTTGACTATTTGCCCACTCAGTTTTTCACAAAGTGATGAAACTCGCCCCATCCATGCTTGTGAACGACTGAGCCTTGCAAGAATGTCCCTTTAATACACAATCGTGACACTATCCCCTGTTACCACCTGTTTAGCTGTTGAATGTTCCAAACAGGTTGTTTTTGAGGACTGCCCAACTTTCCCAGTCTTTAGTTGCTCCTGTCCCAACTCTTTTTGAAATGTGCTGCAAGCATCAAATTCACAGTGAGTGTATATTTACAAAAAAAAACAATAATGTTTATCAGTTTAACATTAAATATTTTGGATTTGTAATGTATTCAACTGAATACAAGCTGAAAAATATTTGCAGATCATTGCAATGGAATTGGCTGTTTTATTTACATATTACACAATGTTCCAACTTTTTTTGAATTTTGTGTTGTATTATAACAAACACTCTATGACTACAGTGTTCTTTCTTTGATAGTTTATTAGGTGTGGACTGTATAATTGTAATGTTGGATAGACACCTGCATAGACACACCCAGGCATAAATAATCATAATCATACACACAAACTATAACACACTCAAACATGTCAACCACAAAGGAGTACATAAGGATCCTTCCACGATAACTAGTGTGATGATTCTTCACCAAACCACTGTAGAGAAACTGTGTAACAGAGAGGGGAACTCCAGAGAATCTGGGTCGCTGCAGCTCCATCAATCTCTGTGTCCCGACTGTCCATGGCAACTTGTCTAAGATACATGGACCTCCCTGGACCTCCATCTCTGTGTAATTGATCAAGAGCATAATACGGTATCGAGCCAGAGTAAGATGAAGATTCAATTAGCATCGACTGTGTGTTTTCTAATGAAATTGTGAGCATCATTATTGTCAGATCAAAAGTGTGGAGGGCAAAGTGCCAACAAGTCTGTGCTGAGAGACAGTCTGAGATAGTCGGAAGGCAGAAGATGTTCAAGAGTTGTTTGTTTAATTTAATTGAGGAAGAGATGGGTGAGTTGATCTCTAATCTGGGAGCCTGACCAATATACTCATCAATCGATATTATCCGGCCAATATTGGCCTGTCACGGCTCTATTGGTTTATATCGGGATCAGCATGTATGTTGTTGATATACAGCTATATGAAAACTTTTTTTTAGCAGAACATAATGCAGGTTATTTTTATTTGTCAGCTTTACACATTATGTGTATGTTTGGTCCTTTTTTCTTATTTTAGGCTAAATACAGTATATACACATATTTTGCACCATATGTGTTTTTTATATATAGTTATTTCTACTGATTAAAAATACCAATGAAAGTTTACTGATTTAGTGCTATGATATAATTTTGGACAATTAAGTTGATTGTTAAAGTGTCAAATATCTGGCTCCCACAGCATATCTCAGTGTTTTTATTTTTTGCAAAAAATATGTTTATTCTGTACAAACAATATCGGCCCACATATTGATATCAGAATATCTGTTACTCCCTAATCTTGGGTGGTGAGCCAAAAAAACATGGTTGTACCTCCCAATAAATTATGTCTAAATAAATTGTAGTTTAAGATATATTTTTAAAAGAAGCCAACTCCATTTTTGAAATTATTTACACATACTTCACCTTCCTGTTGTGGGGTGAAAACAGGTCAGTCAAATGTTTCATCACAGGTTAGTTAATAATGTTACTGAGTAAATGACGTGTGCTGATTATGTCTGTGAATCAAAGCAAATCATAAAAAGTGATGCTATATCTAGTTTTTACTGAGAAAAAAATGTGGCCCTACCATAAAACACTTACTTTTAGAATGGAGTTTGGTTTATCAGTCTGTCCACTTTTAAGACCCCTGCAAGCAGAGGGTATTTTAACATTAATTCACATTAACTGAGCTGACCTACCTTCTAATAATAAACCTTATAAAGAGCATAAAATTATGATAAGATCTTCACTCTTGTCCCTAATTTCAGTATTGGGACCAGCCCTAGAAATACAATACTGGCCAGGCTCTAATCTGGATGCATATTTTTTTTTAGCAATAGTGACGCTATGCTGCTTCTTTGTTCCATAAACTCATATTTTTAGCACAAACAAAGCAATGAGCAATGAAAAAGTAAATATTATTAGGTAGCTGAGATTATAACAGTGGCGCCAGCAGTCAATAAAATGTGAGAAAGCCACATGGAGATTTAGGTGCAACTGAAAAATGTTTGCTCAGATGTGCCATACTTACTTTGTTTGCAGGAACAAACAAATAGAAATCTGCCAGTCACATTATTACCTCCAACAGTTATTTTTCTTTTAAATTTCAGGTTAATTGTGATCAAAACTTATGTCAGATACCTCCTTTGGATTCTAATGCTGTACATACCAACGCCCTCAAAAGGAGGCGAACATTATCACCATCTTGAGAATGTTTCACGGTTGGTCTTCATGTCATAATTGAATCCATAACCAACTTTCCTTCAATATGTTTTAGAAAATTAAAAATACATATCTTCACAGAAAGCTTGAGCATGAATTTCCAATCAGACTGAAATGTAACTTAACTTATTATAGTGTCAGATAGCATGAATATGCTGCACAGTTTGTGCCCTGCAATTGTGCTTCTAGCTCTGAAGAAAAACATTCACGCAGTAAAAGACAGACAGTTTAAGAGATTTTAATGTGCTTTTTCATACAGTATATTGTATGCATATCCAGCATAGCATTTCTCATACATATAACTCTCTTATATCCAGGGTTTGAAAATGTAGAGCTGAGAGGATGATTAACAGTCAGTCTACCATAACATAACGTCTGCCATACAGCAATGGCACAGCACAGTCGCCTCAGATGCTCCCGTTGCACTCTGAGGGCATAATACTGATTCCAGCTGTTTTCAACCGAATTCTCCAAATGCAAAAAGTAATAACACTCAGAAACAAATATCTAAAAACAGTAAGTGTGCTGAGGTTGAGTACATTATTTACAGAAAATAAAATAAAATCAAAACTGAAGTTAGCAAATACAAAGTTGGAAAATAAGTCAGAGAAATCAGCCATAACCTAACCATCCATAACTCTGATTATACTTGATTTAAATCCACAATTCACAGCAGCGAAGAGGCAAAAAACTGTCCCCTGCTTCTTCATCGTAATCAATATGACTATCATTTCCATCATCATCATTTTAATCATCGTCGTCGTCAGTAACATTGTCTCTTTTTTTTTTTGCTCTTTTCAGTTCAGTCTCACTTACTTATCCAAAGTAAGGGTGCTCACTTTGGAAGTTGTAGTCCGGACACACTTTTTGAACCAGCTTGTAATCAATGCTAAAGAAAGAGATGAAGATGCAGATGACCTTGAAGGGTTTGGCACAGAGCCAGGAAGCGTGGGACTGGGTGTGCTCTGTGAAGCAGGTCTGAGATGGGTCGTACTGGCAGGGTTTGGGCTTCTTGGCTCTGTTGGTTTTCTCGTACTCCACCCGACAGTTAAAGGTCTTTGACTCTTTGGGGTCGATGGTGGACTGGTGGGTCTCCTGGAGCTGGACCTCCTGCTGGGTGTGGGGGTGCAGCTGCTGCTGCTGGAGGACCTCAAACTCAACCACTTTGGTTGGCGGCACGATACTGACTGACACGTTTCCAAGGCTGGACGAGTTGTGGCGGAAGTAAACAGTGAACGTCCCATTGATGTGGTCGATGATCTTTCCTGTCACCAACAAGCTAAACTTCATGGTCTTGACGTTGAAGTAGAAGTCTCCCCAGCCGAAGATCTTCTTGGTCTTCATGGCTGTCTTCAGTGAGGGCTTGCGCTTCGAGCGGTAGCCTGTTTGGTCCAGGAGCAGGGACTGGTTCCGGGCAGAGTCATATGGGTTAAAGTAACTGTAGGTGGGCGGCTTGGATTTCATGGGTGTCTGGTCGATGGAAGTGGAGAAGATCCGCGTTTGGTACGGAGGCTTAACCACCCCCCCTGTCGACCCTCCCACTGTGCCTCCACCCATGCCATATGGAAGACTCTTCATCACTGAGCCCACTGGACCCAGGTCTGAGAAATCCACTTGCTTCTCCAACCCCTGGACCTGGAGAAAATAAGAAACAGACAGGAAGAAGAACAGGTCAGAGGCTATTGAATTTGTATTTTCATATATTCTCCAGGAAACTGTCTTCCAAAGAAAAACAACAGCATTAGTCATTTCAGGAAATTCACAAAAAACAATGCTGTAGTTTGACAGCAGTCATGTGGAAAATTAAACTGCAGAACTGCTCAAACTGTAAGACACCTGATCAAAATTTCTGCCATAAATTATTTTGAGCATCCAACAGTCAAATTGCTGATTATTTGGGAAACTGATCAGATGTCAGCACCTGGTACAAAATGAAAATAACAGAACAACCAGTCTGCTGGAAATTTTTACGCTCATCAGGAGGCAAACAACTGACCCTTGGCTGAGCCCCTCCTTTGAACAGCAACTGTCAAATCATAGATAAGCAACCACAACCAAGCACTGCAGGCCTGTCGAGCTTTGCATTTCTCAACATGTTGAAGAGGTGGGCAACAGTTTGGAGAGTGGTGTCTTTTTTGTATTATTTCAACTACCAAAAAACAAGAGAAAGTGTGTGAGGGATGGATTAAACTTTTGTCTTTATCTACATGACTTTATCTAGCATGTCTGACTCACTCGTTACTTACGTGCAGTAACGTCACATACGGCCAAACTGTGTTAGATCTCACTGAATTTGACAAACTCATGGCTTATTCCCATGGGTTACGTTAAGACTTGTTGTGTGGGGGATGTGAGGAGAAGGATGTAGGCTGGTGCCTTATCAAAGAAGGCCAACACAGATGCATCACTCTCTGGCTTAGTTCTTATCCTGCATCTCTTCCTTGAGCGATCGTGGTCCAGCTGTCTGCCTGGGGGGCTGTGTCAAGGTGCGCTGCACTTAATCTAATCCGTAGGCTTCCTTTTCAAACATTAATTAGTGTATATCTGTCATCTGTTGTGTAGATATATGTATCATATTTCACTGTCCAACCAATGTTTGGTGGGATGTAACTTAGTCTGTTAGTATTAGTATTAACATTATCCTCTGGTGGACCAACTGGTGCTCCCATGTTTGAAAAAATGCTGAAAAAGTGCCCTCTTGGAAGCCTCTGTGGTAGATAAAACATGATAAATGCCCTGGACAGTGACCCAATATTGTAGATAAAACAATAAAGTGCCCCCTTGGATGCCTTTTCAGTTGACAAAACATGGTAAAGTGCCCTCTAGAGTGCCCTTCCAGTGAACAAACATGCTGATGCCCCAATGCATACAGCTATACCTTATTTTTTTGCCCCTGCCCCTCAAACAGCCTCAGTCTGCCACTGGTTATAGCATGTGTACAGTCTTTAAGTAACATAACATATTTTGCTTTTACAGGATCCTTGTTTGAAAGTGTGTCAGATAACTCAAGGAGATTAAGCATCAGCATTAGCTTACATTAGCTAACTACACTTATGAAAACTTCAAACTAGAGTCATAATTTTAGGCAACAAAATCCATGGTCATCAGCTAGAAATGAGAAGCCGCTTTTATTTACTTCTGAATGGAATCGAAGGCTGAGTGTTTAAAAACTACTGCCAATTTTGATGTTAAAACCTGCCACCATTATCACCGTAAATGGCAAATGTGCAGTGTGAGAATGGAGAGCTTGACAGATATACAGTAGCAACAGCAAAGGAGTATGGGCTTAGCAGAGGGTCAGTTAGGGATAAAAATCTGGTTTAATACATATAATATCAGCCCACCCTCCATGGAGCTGTTAAAGGGGTCCACACTTTGATTAAGGGCACTTAATATAAAGTAGCTGGCATCATACAGTAAATGCAATACCAGCCCCCGATCTGTTGCTTTCAGTACTGGGAGATGAACTAGCAACGTGCTACCAGTTCTTGGTTGGCATTTTAATCTCTGCTGCGTGGAAGAAAACCACAGAGTGCCCTGAACCTAGCTTCTTTAATCTCCAGAGTTCCCCAACTGTTATATAAAGAAGTGTATGGTTAAACACATGAGTGATTACATATTGGTTAGAATTAGGTGCCTTTGTCTGTGATGCATCTATGAACAGAACTTGAATAAAATGGTTCAAAGCAATGTTTATATTTGTTATGTGACTTCTGTGTCATGTTTACGTGATTGCATATGGAAATAAAGGCTGTGTAAAGTTAATACAACAAAATCAAAAAGGCTAGATTATCCAGGAATTTATGTTATGCCCAGTCCAGTGTTGCAACAGTCTGGACAAAAACTAATATGCATAAAAAATCCATTGCGTCCCATTTCATTTAACACACATTAGCATAATTTTAAACGTTGTATAGGTCACTCTTCTGCAGAGAACTTTTACCCCACACGATTTTTATTTCCTCGAGCATCCAATTTGTTAGATGTTGCTGCGTTTCATCTCTTCAATTCAAGAAAACAAAACCATCTATTTTTGTTAACACACTTTAATTTTGTTGTCAGTGTTGCTCCGCAGAGGAAAAACAACTCTGCATGTAAGGTAATGGATGTGAGCCTTTGTTAGTTCAGACAGCTTTCTGCCTTTAATCCACAGCCTAGGTGGTTATTCACAGGGCTGATTGACTGGAGATCTTCCTTTGCTCTCTTTCATGTCTCATCAATCACATCACTGCCATGCTCGCATCCATATGCATATATGTTCACACACACACACACACTTTTAAAACGCACACACAGACACATTCGCACATATGCAAACTTCAAGCTCGGAGCTGTCATGAAGTGACAGCGAAAGAGGTATTACAACTATTGGGAGAGGTTACATGTGCTTCCCCCTGAGGATGTATTTGGATGGAGTTTAAAACTGCTCTCCTAGTGGATAAACAAACCAAAAAAAAAAAGAAAAAGAAAAATGAAAACACCCTTTCAAAACAAAGTACAGGATCAGATCTTTGTGTCTACTCGTGCGAGGACAGTTTCTGTCTCCCGTCATTCGTATCCAGGGCAGCGGAACCGACAGGTTTGTGCTAAAGCTCTCCTCATCTTTCATCAATCACTGAACCTAATAATAACTCCATGGTGCTATTCGTAGAGGCAACAGTGCAGCGCTCAATACAGCTCCTAATGTATTCAGTCATTCAATTAATGCATCTATGTCTGTTGGCCATTCATTAACATGCCCGCAGAGCTGATTGCTAAGTAGATTGATTGAGGGGAAAATAACTGAAAGTTTATTGACCACTGGAGGAATGAATTAACAAAAAAAGAAAGGTGTGATAAATGACCAGTGACTGGGATAATGACCCACTGAAGATTCTTAACAGACCCCGTCTCCAGGAGTGGGATGTAACTAAGTACAAGTACTTTGTTACTGTACTTGAGTAGAGTTTTCAGGTATAAAGGAGAAATATGTAAGCCTCCAGCTTTAAAAAATATGAGGACTGTAGTCCAAATAGTGAGTTGGAGCCATAGATGGTCTATCTACTAGGTAGAAGGTTCAGGTCACTGTAACGCATATTTCATGAATTTCTTCAAATTTGGTACAAACGTCCGCTTGGACTCCAAGATGAACTAATTAGATTTTGCTGGTCAAAAGCCATGGCGACCTCACAAACCACGTTTTTGGCAATAACTCAAGAATCCACATTATTTATGTCAAAGTTTCACACAAACATCTGGAATGTAACTAGTTACATGTAATGAAATGACTAAATAAATGTAATTGTAATCTGTTACAGTTACTGACAAAAAATATGTTAAAAATCTAAATTAAAAAATTAAAATTAAAATTTAAAATTAAATTACAGTTACTATTCCAAATGTTGGTGATCAAAAAGGGGTTACATCCCAAAATTTTTGGGGGTTGCCTAGCAGAGAGATCAGCATTCTCCTGAGTGCACTCTTCTAGTTACACAACTATTTGTACTTATACCCGAGTCGACAATGTCAGCACTTTTGCCACCTCTGCGCGCCTCCCTTTGGTGCCATGACAGGAGGCCTCTGCAGTGGTCCTGCAATTTTAAGACGGTGAATCGGTGATGTGAGCTGACTTTGGCGTTGACGTGTAGGAATAAGCTACAGTTGATGGCAGAAAAACATCAGAACACGGACAGCAACAAACAGCGTGTACAGTGCATGCAAGATGGGGACTTCCTGTGAATGCGCTGTCAGCAGTGCTGTCAGCTAGCTCCATGTGTTGCCATCTGTCAGGCTAACACTCTGCTGGTGCAGTCCTAATCATTTCTCTTGCTGATGGCACAAAGCTCGAACTAGCACCATCATCATAATCCTTAACCATCTTCAGTGGCAACATCACGCTATGAACCTCAACCTAACCTTCAGGGTCAACCGTATGAAGCCCAGAAATGATTTTATGATGGGGTCCGAGGTCGACATGAGTCTTTCCGAGGGAAGAAAAAGCAACTGTACACAGTCAGCAACTTTAACAAACATCGATCGAGTGGAAAAAGATGAGTATGGAGAGAGGGCTTCTTCTTCTTGTGGCACGAAAGTAATAAAATGCCAACAGAAACCAATAAATAGATGGACTTTCTATTAGCATAAATATGAAATTTTTTGTGCTGGACAGTAAATCCATTCAAAGGGTGAGGATTTGTTAGAAGAAATATCAGATATTTTCTCTTGACATGAAATCCATAAGCTATAGACTTTTTGCAAAACAGCGGATGTTTGCTATAAGGTCATATCAGGCTGCCATAACCAGTGAAAGATAGACGGCTTGAAAATTACAGCTGCATCCTCCTCAGCCTCTATTCAGTGAGATTACAATGAGTGAGAAGTAACTTTTCAGAGCAATAGCCAGAGGGATGTTGCCGGGGTGATGAAGCTAAGTACACACAGGTGTACACACACACACACACACACACACACACGCACAAACACAATAGACAGATTATATTTGCACAATGAGCAACTCAACTAGAGAGGCTTGTAGTTTACAGCTGAAAGGAACTTGAGCAGTAACATACACCAATTAAAATAGGAATAGCAATAATACAGCAGAAATAATTTTAGTCCCATACATATATTTTAGTTTACACAACTTACTTAAAATCACTTTAAGTCTGGAAAAACCCAGATTAACAGCTAAATCACCTCAGCTGTGACTTTATCTGCTATATTGTGTACAGATTTAGTCCTATTTATGCTTATGTTTATAGTCTTCACAGAGTAATCTAGAGATTCATAAGTAGGTATCTAGTTATTAATATTGTTATATCTGGTTTTGGTGTGTTTTTTTATGTTAAATTTAAGAACAAGTTATCAAAGTAATTACACAGTAACAATCACATAAAAACAGAAATTACAGACAAAAAGGACAAGTCAGCTCACCAGTATGTCAGTGTGTGCCTCGATAAATAAAGTTGCTAAAATCTTCAAAGCAAGGAAGTTAAACTGAAAATAAAGCAGTTAATTCAACATTCTTCTTCCTGGTCTTTATCAAAATAGGTTATTAAAGACTATCAGTAATTAGCAATATCGACTTAAATGAAACATTTTATAGCAAAAGATTTTTTTGAATTTTTAAACATTTGCTAGTTAGCACTGAACACAAAAATAAAGGTCAAGTCGATGGAAATGTAATTATTTTTGCAAGATAAAAAGTGAGGGAATAACAGAATTTATTACAATCCATCCTCAGGGGGATATAAATGTTTATACCAAATTTCACAGGATCTTTATTATCCCAGAAGAGTAATTTGTTGTACACCCAGCAGTAACCTTATAACCATCAGACAAACAATAAATACAATATTAAATTGCACTGAGTTATTTAAAAGGCCCGTGGCAGCGGGGACAATGAGTTCTTAAGTCAATTGGGCCTGCAATCCATCCAATAGCTGTCGAAACCTTTTACTCAAAACCACAAAAGTGAACCTTGTGCTGGTGCTAAAAGACAAGTCAGGGGGTCACAGAAGTCATCAGGATTCATCCTCTGGACACCAATGTCCAAATTCCATAACAGTCCATCCAATAGTCTGGACCAAAGTGATGGACTGGCACTGTCCCTAGAACGAGCCATCGCTAATAATCTGAATCTGAATATGATGAGGTAAAATTTGCTGGTGAAAATTAGCTTTATGATGCCCCACAACACCAAGGCTTTACCTCTCCACTCTCTACTGTCACATTCAATGTGAACCAGCTCCATTAACAAAGACAAATCATCTCAGGGTGAGTAACTTTCAACCCATTCTGCCCACTAGAAATGACTTAAAAGTAAAGGTCAGAGAAAACTTGACTCAGGGAGAGGCTGTGGGTTCCCCCTTGTGGCTATCTGTGGCCCCCAAGCTGCAAAGTTCCCCACAGTTAGTGACTTTACTCGTGTCAACATGACATTAGTGTTTCCTCCATTTAAGAATGAGATCTCTGCTTGGTGGGATGCTGGGGGAAATGGTAGCAGAAGGTGGTATAAGTATTGTGGTGGACTTATACATATGTATGATACAGGCAACTCAATAAGAGCACAATCATAGAAAGAACAATCAGATTACAGGGCTTGGGAGATAGAGGGAGGTAGTGAAGAAAATGTTATTAGTGGAGAAGTGAGATGAGCAGAGGAGAGAGCAAGGAGATCTTGTACATTTTCGAGGAATGAGGAACATTAATCATCTTTAACTTCATTTGGAGGTTCATATGAGCAAAAAGCGTCTTTAGTCGCTGCTTAGATGGGATGCCTACCTGGAAGTACATGCAAGAATGAAATCTCGGGATTGTTCAATGAGGAGATTATGTGTGCAGTTCAGACAGTGAGAGACTATGAGTGACAGAAAATGACAGAAGCACAAACACATCATTACTGGACTAAGGTGGAGTATCTGTACTTTACTTGACTACTTATTTTTCTGACACATTTTTAGTTTTATCCTACATTTTAACACAAATATCTGTACTTTCTACGTCTTACATTTTCAAAAGGGGGACAGTTAATTTAGTTATTATGCATTTGAGGGGAATTATTGATTACTGTCATTTTGCACCACTGCCAACATCCAATGATCAGGACTGATCTTAACAATAATACATTAAAAAAAGACAATTATTTGGTGTATCCATCAGTGCATATCACACACAACAGATGTAGCAAGATGAAAACAATTCAACATGACAAAAAACGACATAACACGCTGAAAAACAGCATTAAAGACCCAACAGAACAAAATTATATAAAATAAGTAACAAGACAAAAACGATAAAGATGTAACAAGATGAAAACCAGGTAAAAGACGTAAGAAGACAAAAATGGTGGAAAACGCGCAACAAGAAATAAACAATGTAAAATATGTAACAAGACGAAAATGATGTAAAATCATAACAAAACAACAATGCTGTAAAAGATGGAACAAGACAAAAACAATGTCAATTACGTAACTAGGCAAAAATTATGTAAAAGACATAACGAGGAAAAAGTGAAGAAGACTTAACAAGACAAAAAACGCTGTAAAACTTAAAAGATGAAACAAGATGAAAATTATGTAAAAGACGCAACAAGACAAAAACGATGAAGCAAGACAAAAACAATGTAAAAGACATAACAAGATGAAACACATCATAAAAAGACATAAGATGAAAACAACGTAAATAACATAAGACAAAAAATGACGTAAAAGAAGTTAGAAGATGAAAATAATGTAAAAGACAAAACAGGCGGAGAGGGTGATTCTACCATGGAGAAGAGAAGTTCAGTTAGTTTTGCAATGAAACATCAGGTAGAAGAGTCCTTCAGAAGGCTAATTTTTACTTTTATACTTCTGAGTACATTGCAGAGCCTGTACTTTTTCACTTTTACTTGAGTAAACAAGAAGAATCAGTACTTTTACTGTTACCAGTCTTTTTTCACACCAGTATCTGTACTTCTGCTTGAGTAAAGACTGTGTGGACTTTTCACACCTCTGGAAAAGACGACAGACACACCAGCAGACTGCGCGGTGAAGGGCTTCACATGAACTTATTAAATAAGAGAAGGTCAGATGAGCTCTAAAATTGACTGCTGAAACCTGATATATCACATGCCACCACAATTAAGATCTCTTTTCATCATTAAGGAAGCCTTGGATCAATGACGGCACCTCTCCCTTTCTTTCACACTCTCTCTCTCTCTATTGGCTATCTGATCGTCCGTCGACAGTTCGCTCACTCTCACATTCATCCATAACTTCCACACCTCCTTATAGTGAGAGCATTCAGAGGAAATGGACCTCGCTCACCGGCTCCCCGGCACATATCCGACTCCCTCTCCTTCCCTCCCTCCACCCTCCCATCCTCCCCCTTCGAGGACTGATGAGAAGATGAGAGCTGCTTGTCTCGGAGCTCTCTCCCAGGCTTGTTCTTTTGTTTAATTGGAGTTTTATTGGTGACAATCAATTCATTTCTATCTCAGCTCCAGGCTGCATTGATCTGCTGTCACAGAGAAGAGTCAAATGTACAGTTCCACTCCCACCGCACTATAAACCAAAGGGTCTGATGCCAGCTCCTGATAGTTTTTTTTTTTTTTTTTACTCTGTTTCTACCGCTTGTTGTGATTAGAAGCAGAAATTACTTTTGAGGCCCCTTCAGGTTTACCTCATATTTTCTCTAGAGGGGTAATAGAAGCTGTAACCTATCTGTGAGCAGTCAGAGGACACTAATTCAACGAAAGATGTTTTAAACCCGAACGCACATCAGTTTTTACTTTGAAGTCCCTGTTTACCTTAAATGCACCTCCATTTCTGAAAGAGGTAAATGACATAAATCTGTTTGGTGCTGGTGGAAAGCTGAACATCTTAAAGTAAAAAAAGTTGTCTCACTATAGTTCTCAACTTCAAATATGTTTTGTAGAAGTTTTAAACAACCAGATGTGTTGTAAATTCAAATGACTCCTGTACCGAGATCTTGAATGCCTTTGGCCCCAATCACACTTAGCACTGGTTTGGCAGCGAGTGGCGTCTTTTTCCAGTTATTTTCTATAGGCATTAAGTGTTTAAGGTCTCATCCCTAAGTTTGGAAAACGCTGCCTTTACAGTGACTGAACAGGTGAAAAGGTCCTTATTTAGGGAAATCACCACAGGACTCCATCTCTGCTTTTTCTCCATGATATAATTCTGTTGGCTGCACTGGGCTGTGACACACAGTGCATGCTGGGGCAGTTTTTTGCAGCCAAGTGTGAAGGGGATGAAAGAAAGTAGTTGCCCCAAGTGAAGAAGGTCAAGTATCTCAGAATCTCTGTAACAGCTGAAGGTAAGATAGACTGCAAGATCAACAGGTGGATTTGTGCACCATCCCCAGTGATGCAGACTGTGGCAGTGGTGACGACGCAAACGGCTGACGGTGAAGCTCTCAGTTTGTCAGTCCTTTCTTTCAAACCCTAACCCTACACTTGCGCCTTCATTCTATTAGGCACAGCTCTATGACTTTGCATCTGCGACGTGGTTTTGAGACAGCCTCCACACTGCTCAGCACAACCCTAGAAGCGTTTCAGATGCTGAGTGAGATGCAGATGCCTGCCTGATTTTGTTGATTTGGTCATTTTTACTTGATTTTTGTGTTTTTATACCATGGGTAAGTAAGCTATGTAGTTTAGACTCTGTGCATATTTGTAGTGGAGCAGAGCAAAGAGTTGCTACTGAGACATTCTGGTGGAATCATAAGCATTGTCTAGAAAGGCCGTGATCAGCTCCACTAGCCATGTTGCTGCCATGACATGACGCAGCCATTAGTCACTCAGTGTAAATGCATCCAAATGTATTTCAGATGGATTGAAATCTGATTGCTCAAACCAGATTGCAAGGTGGTTGATGATCTGTGTGCGTGAGGAAGTGGCGTGAATGAAAGTCTGTGATGATGATAAAACTTTTTTCTTGCATCCATAAATGTGATTCATCTGTGTGTGCTTGTGTTAGCTGACGGAAAGTTGTTGCAGTGACTCATTTGCTAAAATTTACAAGTTGTTGTCCTTCTGGAGTTTTTGGCAGTTACCAAACAGCTTATATCTGGGCTGGAATACGGCCAACATGGATTTGCATGGAGCTCTGGAATACCAAAAGAGATTGCAATCAGATCTGTGGCCTTGCCAAAGGAGACACATAAAGA